>CASHTH010002912.1:0-36127 GCA_030341885.1 Geodia barretti
CACTATGACTAGCAAAAAATAAACATTAGCTAACCATCTGTGTATACACATTTATTACACTTTTTGCGTAAAATTTGGTTTCAAATGATTCGTGAAAGTATTATGCAGCATGCACATACATACACATACAATGAAAAAGCACTAAAGTACAAACCCTCGGCGAACTGCGCATACGCGATACCACTAATTGATGGGATGGGCAATTAGTATGCATTTACTCGTGGTCTCCCACCAGTAGATCGCGGAGAATCTGACACAGGCTAGCTACAGCAGTAGATGCCACACCCGACAACAACCCTCGCTGCACATGCGCGCCAAGGGTTAATAACATAGCAAGTATGTAGGAGTACTATATAGTCAACAGAACATACACTATAGAAGAGGGAGTGTTCCAGAGCTGGGAAGCAGTGGTTGTGGAGGAGGGAGGGGAGAGAGTCTGCTCCACGAGGCTGGCCAACTGGACACACCCCGACACTGATGACTGGAGCATCACCAGACATGACTCCAGAGCCACCCTGCAACATAATGTAGAGGACACACGTTGTGACCAACACACTCTTGCTTTTAGTGTACATTGCATCTACTTGCATTTTGCATTACTGGATGAGCAAATACGAGAGTTGCAGTCACGTGGAGGAATGACTGTGACATTTCAGTTGATGCATGCACGTTTTTGAATCTAGTAGGACCTTACAGTGACGTCGGATAAATTAGAAAATTCGGTAAGCTCGGTTCACCAAAATGTAAATTAATACTTTAGCCATCATGTGTTCCTGATGACAGTCATGCTACAAGCGCAGAGCAAGGCAGATGTAGTTACAATCACACAAAGCCCCAAACATTTCAAAATCTTGCAGAAGCACGCAGTGCAATAATCTGTGTAACCTAAATTGGGTGGTGTAAACGTTTTAAGTTAACACGGAGTTCTTATGTACTTCTCATTGGTGAGAGCACTCAGTTGTTTCTGGAGGATGGCGAGAGAGGCAGTGTCCTCGCGGTGCTGTCTGTCCCTCTGGTCCTCCCTATCCCTCTCCCCTGACACAGCTGCCTGGACCTGGAGACTCAGTCTCTCCCTCTCCTCCTCTCTCTCCCTCAGGACTCCTCGCTGCTCCTCCACCACCTCCCTCACTTCCACCAGCTCCTCCTGGTGGATAGAAGTATACATGTTGCACATGCTCTACACAGATACATAATTACATGTTCCCCCCTATACTTACACAACTGCTTATGTTGGCTGCAAGTCAATAACCAGAAAGATGCCACAGACTTGGTAAATGTGAACGTAAGAGGCACCCAGGTTCATTTTTAACAGGACTAGCAAACCTACCAATCCTTGTGCAGCAAGCAGCAGAGCACACACACACAGAGAACAACATACACAAGAAATGTATATAACCTTAACTCTCTCCAGCTCTTGATGTACCTGTGCAACTCTCTCTGCCCCCTCCTCCTCCACCACTCTGTGTAGTATATCACAGCCAATCAACCTTTTAACACAGTGAATAGAGGCAGAGGCTACCAATGTTTTCAGCACCTACAGTGCAGTGTCTATTTGAGGATTGAGGAAATACGGAAGCTGTAGCCAATTGTTTAAGGTGGTGTAAAAGCCATACACTTGAGGGGACTTGCTGGAAACACATGTAAACACTTAGTACAGTTTATTCAGTGGCTCAGTTGGTGGTTGAGATCACAGCATGTATACTGGGTCACACACAAACACAGTGTGCAATGTGAGGTGGCCATTCTGAGGTACTATCACTGGCTGAATATAGCCTCAAATGAACTTGCAGTACATCAATTAGAGCACTGGTATGAACATACAGAGTGTACCATTGGCCTTCAGAACCACTCTCACATGCATGACACTGACACATACACACATGAACTAACAAATAACATCATACATTACATAATACATTCATACATACACAATGCAGTAAAATGGACACATAAAACACAGACACATGAACACATGCTCACTGAATCCACATATCATCAATCCCACTGACATTGGTCAAAACACAATAGCAGTAAGGGAAAAACATTAGTGAAGGGATGCTGCACTGAATATGCATACACTGTTATTATGCATGCTGGAAGTTGATTTGACCATGCTTCCATGTAAAAAGAAAAGCAGGAGGGCATTAAAAAGAGAAGGATAACCCCCTGCAACCGTACTAGCTAAGCCCACCTTACAAGCATGTACATGTGACGTGGTATCGCTACATGTTATACACAGTGAGGGCTAGATGGCCGTCCAGGGCTGTGCTGACCTGTGATTTCGGCAGCATCACTTGCTTGACACGCACCTGAGTTGGGCGGTGTGTGTTCATTCTGTAGCTGCTGGAGTCGAGACTGGAACTCCTTCTCTGTTCTTGTCATCACACTCTTCTCAATCGCCTCTCTGGCCTTCACAGACACAACATAAGTCACAATATACTGTTTTGAAACAGCTGTCATCATAAATCACTTCTTCCATTGAAAGGACTCAAATCTACTCTATGTAAGAGATAATGTGCATTTAGAGTTCTATACGTGATTTATGGGAACGAGGGGTGTGGTTAAGACACAACCCGAGTTCCCATAATCATGTATAGACGATAGGACGCACATTATGTGTTTTATTGTGACTTTGTAGCAGTCGTCGACCTCCAGTGAGAGAAATACGACTGCGTAGCTACTACCCGTGCGCACGTGCACACTTGCTGGCTTCTCGAGCGAGTTCTCCTGTTCTCGAGGCTACCGTAATCGACAAGGTTGTGATGGTGGCTCTTTCTCCCTCAGAAAACTCGTTCCATGGGTCGCTGGGCCATTTGACCGTCGGTGTGCCGCGCCGCGGTCTCGCTTGCCACTGGTAGCTGAATGAAGGGGTGTGGGTCGCCTCAGCCATCCCCTCGCCTCTACAGACTCTACAGAACTGTCATCTCTCACTCTAAAGCCTCTACAGAACCGTTTTGTCTACACTATGGGTACGATTGCTGCGTGCTAGTTCAATAATTCTTTATTGAACGTTCAATATTGGTCATATTGAACGCGGTCTACAATACAGGAAATAAGAGTACGCGCGGCAGCTTTGATCCGCCCACGCAAGTCACATAAGTATATATACAACAGTGTGCACAATACACCACAAATAGCGATGCCCTCAAATACCTGTGGTAGCTAGGGCACAGTAAGCTCACTTGTACATTTTAGTTACCTGAGCCATATTGTGCTGGTGGAGAGGGTGAGTGAGTCCAGCTGTGTCTGGTACTGCTGGCTGCAGGACACCGACCTCTGCCTTGTGGGACTGGGTCAACTGCAGACACAACACGAACATAACATATACAGATGTACAGTAATACGTTTGTTTGGTGTCTAGACAATGTGAAGGTAAATGGACTTTTGTGACACAGAATCATGTTGAGTTGGTTTGCATCACACATACACATGTAACAATAGACCATGTGATGCCAAGAGAAAAAGATGTGGAGCTCTGGACAGCTGTTTCGGCTTGTTGGCCCTCATCAGCAAAGCATACCACAACTTCTCTCTCTGGCAAAGTTGAGCGCAGCACTTGTGGTTTTGAACTAATGAGATTCATCCCCACAAGGCTTTGCTCAGGCGCAGCGCTTGCATCACACCCATCGCGCCATGGACTCCAGTAATGTACATTCGTATTATTGTGTGTATTTGTCATCAGGGGCTCTCTCACCTCCTCCAACTCTTGGTGCAGTCTGGTGTCAAAGTCCTCCCTGAGCCTCTCCACCTCCTCCTGATGTCTCCCTCTCTCCTCCTCTCTCTCAGCCTCCAGGGCCACTACCCCAGCCTGGTGTACCTCTCGTAGCATCTCCTCATTCTTTACAGCCAGTTCCTTGGCAGCCTTAGCCATCGCTTCCTCAACGTTAACCCCCTCCCGCTGACCTGCCCTCTGGAGCTCAGCCTGCAGAGTTTGAATTGCCTCGTGTGCAGCTAATAGTTGCCCCTCAAAGTCAGTCTGAAGCTGTTCCTCGCTGCTCCACCAGGGCCTGTTTGTGGATGTCTTGAGCTCTCCTCAGCTCAGTCTGTAGTCCTCCTTCCAGAGCCTTCTTAGAGTTTCCAGAGCAGCCTCCTTGTCTCTGGTACACTCTTGCCGAATCTCCTCGACTTGCTCCAAGTACTTTGCCTCCATCTCACCCAGCAGTGTTTCTTCTCTCTCCTTCCACTCCTCTCCCTTATCTACCTCGGACTGCGTCTCTTTTTCATTCTCGCTACCAATAGCTTCTTCAAGAGCTGATATCCTTCCCTGGTACTCGGCTCTAGCAGACTCTAACTCCACCTTACAAGCTTCCACTGCCTCTTGGCGTTCCTGGGAAAGCCTGGCCATTTCTTGCCTGTGTCTCTCCTCTTGCTCCCTCTCCAGCTCCTCCACAGCCCTCTGCTTCTCCAGTCTCAATTCCCGACTTATCTCCTCTACCTGTGCTGCATTGTTCAGTGCTGAGTCGGTCACGGCCTCAGCTAGTTTGGCAGTAAACTCTTCCTCGAGCCTCGACTGCAGTGCCTCACTCTGGAGGGCAAATTCGCCGCGCAGCTTCTGTTCCTGTGCCTTCAGTTCACTCCTGTGTTGTCGTGACAGTCTCTCTCGCTGGAGTCTCAGTTCTTTCTGGCCACGGGGACTCAGCTGGGGGCTCAGTCGAGGAATCAGACTACCCTCCCTCTCACTACTCTCCCCACCTTCCACCTCCGTCTCCTTCTCTAGTTGAGCTCTGATGGCCTCCACCTCTTCCCTGTGCTTGTTTTCACTCTCAGCCAAAGCACGCTCTAATCCTCCTTATACTTTGCCTCGCATTTATTCAATTCCTCTTGTGCCTCAGTAGACGCTGCGAGAGCGTTTTCAATCTCCTCCGAATGGCATTGTTTGAGTTGCTCTATTTCAGCAGCAAACTCCTGGGCCTGTTGCTGACGGTGAGTCTCGACCTCCGCTAGCTGTGCAGCCATGTTCTTCACCTCTTCCTCTTTCAGAGCCAGCCACTGCTGCAAGTCTCTCTCAAACTGGGTTCCTTCGTCAATGTCCCCCACCTCCAAGAACTGAGTGATGCCAGCTTCGTCTAGGGTGACCCCTGATACAACTGAAACCTCTGCTGCACATCCTGCATGCGTCGTATCCACAGTCGACGGCTCCAATGCGTCTTCCAGGCCCTCCTGTTGCTCGAGTGCTGTTCCACTAGCCGAGCCATCCTCGACACTAACAGCGCCTTCCTCAAGCGGTCCAATGTCCACAAGTACTTCTTCCTGCTGCTGTTGCTGCTCTGTTTCGAGAGGTTCTTCTCGTACCACCGCCTCTTCGTGCGGAACCTGTTCAACATTCTCCATCTCTCTCCACAAATTCAACTCCTAGCCGAGGAGTCTGAGAATAGTTTGCGGTTCGCCCTGACTATGAAAAGGGTATAGTATACACCAACCGTGCACAGAGAATGAGCACACTTGAAATTCACAGCTGCAAAATGTCTTTCCTCAGGACAGACGAAGAAAGCAGCCAGCAACGCAAATTTATGGCGCACTTGGGCAACGCCCACTCACAAACTACACGCACACAATAGCGTGTGTAGCAAAAAGTATTATTAACCCTCGGCGCGCATGCGCAGCGAGGGTTACGGTAGTTGTCCCGTAAGTGTGTCTGTCAGTCTGTCAGTCTGTCAGTCTGTCTGTTACCACGTTTTCTGCCACCGCGCGCACGAAATCAGGTAAATAGCGATATGATCGGGTTCAGTGCTACACTGGGTTGATTTTAAAAAAGGCGATTTTCGTAAAACTACTGCGTTCTAAAGTTATGGCGTGAAAATCAAGTGAACAAGCCAATATGTAAATTAGCACAGGCTTACCTCGACCGCGTCCGTTCGCTCTGTGTGTCTTGAAGGCACAACAAGTCACAACGAAGGGCATGTATCGACTCCCGCATGCTATTTACTACTGTAGCTAGCCCGTGCCAGACTCTCCGCGAGCTACTAGCGGGATACCACGAGTAAAGGCATAAAAAGCCCAGCCCATCAATTAGTGGTACCGCACATGCGCAGTTCGCCGAGGGTTTGCACTTTAGTGCTTTTCATGATGGACATAAAAAGATATGTATATGTTGTTGTGATTTTGTACAGAGTAAACACTAAGAATAGAATGAAACCTGTAATAAAGGTGACTGCTTGTTCCAGCTCATGAACCGAAAACACATTAGGTGAAAACTCTAGCTGTGTGTCAGGAGACTCTGGTTAGGAGGTGTCACTACGTGATTGCTGTACTGCTCTCCAACCCTAACCCATGTGGAGGTGGAGTTTGGACTCAATCTGTATCAGATCAGACAAACTCAGCTCCAGTTCTTCTTTCCTGCTCCTCATCTCTACTCTGAACCGATGCCGACTGCTCCCGCTGTTCCTCCAGTTCAGCAGCCAGTGTCTGGTTCTTCTCACGGAGCCGTTTCCCAGTGGCGTCCCTGCAACTGGCTGACTTCTTCCCTGGCACTAGCTAGCTCCTCCTGCTGGAGAAGAGGAGAAAAAGAACCAGCTTTTGCACTATACTCTTATTGGAGAGGTTTTGTAATCAGTGTCTTTTTTTAAGTCACTTTTTTTGAAAAAAATAGGCACAATCGAAAGAAAACTGGGTGAAAGAAAAAAGAAATATGGGCATAATATAGGAGCATTAAAAGAATAGAAAAATAGGCCAAAACTTGGGCATAGTCTGCCAAGGCCTAAACATAGTCCCAGTACTGCTTGAGTGACGACAACACCCACCAGAGCTGCCATCCAACAGATATCAAAGGCCGACGAATTGTGTTCACCGATGCCAACTTCTCACGCTATGGTATCAGACCCAGTCACTTTGCATCTCTGATGAACTCTGACCCCCGAGTGAATGTGTTTGCCATCTTTATTGGCTCTCTTGGAGACCAGGCCAAAAGGTCAGAAAGATAATGCTAGGTGCTCCTCTTGCCCAAAGATCTTCCATTGTAGTGTAGTCGCACACTAGTTTATATGCGCCGGTGACACACTGCCCGCTTACTGAGTAGCTCAATAGCAAAATAGCAAGCTCGATACACATACACAGGACTCTGAATGAGTACAACAAATCACTGGTTTATAAACATCAAAATTACGTACGTTATGAGTTTTGGGTGTCATTCACATGAGTTTTGTGTGGTTCGACTGTATTGAACCTTCTCTACGAACAGATTCGCAAGGTGTACCTATGTCAATATAACTGGACGTACATACAGATACATTACACACGACATGCATCATGTGACATAACATGGCGGTAATCTAAGACTTACTAGCATTTCCCAGTCTAGATCAGTAATCCATTCCTAGTTAAGTGTGCACACCGTTGTAACCATGAGACCCCAGCTTACAGCTTTCTCCCCTTGTAAATTTAATAATAGTTTTGCTGCTATTATACTAGACTCGTCAGCTCCTGCCTTTTTTGATCTTCTGGTTACGTGAGGCACTGCCATCAGGCAGGTCACTCATATGTATGAACAACAAAGACCTTCCTCAACAGTTGCAGCAGATATTAGCATCAACTATCAAATAGACGCTATTTTTGTCTTTAATAAGAGAGGCATGCACTCTGATTAGCTGTTGGCAAGTGAGAGCAATCAACACATGTTTGAGTTACGTTAGCATGAGTCCTTGGAGCATTACCACACACCCCTTGGGGGGTATCCACCCTCACCTTTTCATCTTAGTGTTTTAAAAAAGTTTGCTTGTCACAGCATAAAAACTATAGATATTCTAAGAATCAAAGGTGTAGTTATAGATTTGTGGAATCGTTTTCTATCTCGGTATATATAAGCATCTTCTTGCTTTCCCTACATCCTTATGCAACATACACAAATGGAGCCCTTTAATTTGTCTCAGAAGGTAAAAATGTGGTGGATCTTTAACACTACGGATTCATCAGTTGTGTATCTACTATTAGTTGGAAAGGAGAGAGACCCTAGGTCACATGGTTTCCATAGGTTTATTGTCTATATTGACTTCAATACACAAGTAATCATGGGGGCTGTATTCAGAAGATCGTTGTGTAGCTCACAGGTTTAAGTAGTGGCCCACTGAATATATAAGAAGCAAAACTTCTCCCTTGTAGAGAGGTCAGTTATAGTCTCACTAAAAGACCTTTGTAATGGCAAGACATGTGTATCGAATTATTCGCCAACACCTAAGATGGGACAACTGAAAAAATCATAAATCATGGGCAAAGCAAAATCACATCAATGAATTCAAGGATGCTGTGTGTATCTGTTTTGCCTTTGTTTTTAAAACATTTAGACCGCACCTACTATAGCGCCTTATCCAATCACATGAAGTAGTAAGTAGAAACCCATTGCAGGAATGGGAGAGAGAGTATGTGTTTGAGTGCATGTTTGTAAGGTCCCAATGGCATGCAAACAAATGCCACCATTCTCCAACCGTTCCATATAAAATCAGCATCTCTTCTGATTCTGTGCAGCAGAAAATGAACTTCCCACTCAGTCTGTAATACTCATGCTATCTCATAGCCTGTTGTTGCTCTAGCAAGGCCCCACTGTTTTCATATTGGGAAGGTGTTTCCCGTGTTTTAGAATTTGGTTACTAGAACAACATGACATGCACAAACACATTAAGTCAATGAAATATGAATTTATTCATCATAATCCTCAAAGAATCATGATAGAAAAGTGTTGACCAGAAATACCTTATGCATCTAACATATCAAACACTTTTTTAGGATAATCCTGTGTATAGCTAGCAGTGAGATGAATTTTATACAAAAAGCAGTACGTGCATTCATTGCTGTAGAACATGCTGCTTTTCAAGTTTCAAAACATGTGTTCATCTCTCTGCTATAGACAGGATTTTCCAAAAAAATACGTTAAGAAAAGTGTTGACCAGAAATACTGTATGTTCTCATCTAAGTTTCGATATAATGCTTTTTAGGAACACTCGTGTATAGCAGAGATATGAATACGTGTTTTGAAACTAAAGAAGCATATGTGCATTCATTGGTGTAAAGTTCAGTAGCATATCAGTGGCTACATAATGTGTGTTAGTTTCCTTGATAAATAATAATGGCAACCAGTTCCGGTGGCAAAAGAATCATCAACCTGAAAGAATCCTGTTCTTTTTTGGACAATCCATTGGCAGAATCAGCACCAAACGTCCAGAATTATGAATTTAAGAGGTGGTTTATGAAGTTGAAATTTCGTGGCATTGGCTCAAGTAGCCTCTTACTTATCCTTGCGTGGCACTTCATCATTCAGTGTTCAGTCTGGTTCTCAGTACAATTAATGTACATGGAGAAAGGAGAAGATGAAGATAGCTTTTCTCTTCTTTGGATGAAGCAATGGAAAGTACCAGTAGGAATTGTGATACTATCTTGTATATCACTCCCTGTCATAGGTCTTCTAGCAGGGGTGTTTGTGGGCAAATATAAACTCGTCTGCTTCACACTCAAGGCAATGTGGCTGGTCTCCACTGTTGGTTCAGTCATCTCAATATGCAGGGAGAACTTACTTGTCACAACAACCTACAATCTCGAGCTCTTGCTCGTGGTTATTCCTCAGTTTTGGCTTACGGGAGTGTTTAGTGCAAGTGCAGTTCCACTAGCAATGGACCAGATTACTGGTGGATCCAGCACAATTTCTGCCTTTATACAATGGCTGGTTTGGACATACTTCAGTTCCATTTCAATAACTACAATTTTAGGCACCGCCTTTTATCAATGCTTACATTTGCAAAAACAAGCAACTATCAAAACAATGTTACTTTTGCCAGTCCTACTACTCTCTGTGGGACTCATTTTGGACTTTCATTTCCACCACAAACTGGTGAAAAAGCCAGTGACTGTCAATCCAGTGAGTCTTATTTTCAAAGTCTTGAAATATGCAGCAAAGCACAAGTATCCAGTTCAGAGAAGTGCCTTCACATACTGTGAAAATGAACGCCCAACGAGACTGGACTATGGCAAGTCAAATATGGTGGACCTTTCACCACAGAGCAAGTGGAGGATGTTAAGACCTTCTGGAGAGTTGTAGCTGTCATTGGGGTAATTTCTATTTTTATGTCACTAATCGTTCCACAGTTTCATGCTCGCCTCAACTATGGAAACATCTGCCCATAAAGAACCACCTGAAACCCACTGCCCAATTTATGTTTTGATACACTTTATCTCCACGCCTTCTTCTATTATCATGTTTTCCATTCCACTGTATGAGCTACTCATCTACCCATGTCTGAGAAACCGAGGTCCCAGCATCCTCCAGTCTGCTGGAATTGGAGCAGCAGCAGTCATCTTTTCTTCAGTGTATGGCATGATAGCAGAGTCTACACAGCAAACCCCCACAAATGGCACTGCTACCTGTATAACGGGTCTTATCGAAAGTAACTCTGAACTAGCAATGATTGGCATCCCTTTCAACTGTATTCTTGGACTTACTGCTTTTATTCAAGTGAAATCCAGTGTCGAATTTGTGTGTGCTCGAGCACCATACACAATGAACGGTTTACTGATGGGAGCTTTCTTAATATCATGCTATTATGAGAACATTTTTTCATTTCGCGTGGATTCAAAGATGGTTTGACACATTGAACACCAGTACATGTGGTATCTGGTTCTACCTGAGCACATTAGTATTGGCAGTGATGTCATCTGCTCTACTGGGCTTGGTCATACGCTGGTACAAGGCAAGAGAGAGAGATATCTTAGAATTTAGTGGAGGAAGTGTACCATAAGTACAGAGAACAATAAAAAGAAAATAAATCTGGATAAACCTGTATAGATTTTTTGCATACATTACCTAAAGCAAACTGTACACAATATTATATTTTGCGTGGGCGAATCAAAGGCGCCGCCAGTACTATATTCATCATACAGAACGGTTTGTGAATGAACTGTACTATATCGCGCGGAACTGTACTATATCACACGAACTGTACTATATCCGCGGACTAGCGTACGCTTTGCGGGAATGACGCCTCGGAGGCCTTTCGTAGACGGAGGTCGACTCAGACGGTGACACAAACAGCGGCTGGAAGGGGCGCTCCGCGAGCTTCTAGTCCTTCTGAACTTGCAAAAAAAAGATTTTCCTGGCCGCCGCCTTTTGAACTATATCCGCGGACTAGCGTACGCTTTGGGAATGACGCCCTCGGCGGCCTCTCGTAGACGGAGTTCGACTCAGACGGTGACACAAACCGCTGCTGGAAGGGCGCTCCGCGAGCTTCTCGTCCTCTCTTCCGTTCTGAACGCCGGTTTTCCTGGTCGCCGCCTTTTGAATTGCCCACGCATACAATAAATTACGGAAGCACGTGCTGTGCACGTGATAATGGTACTCGGAACGTGGTCTCGATAAATTATACGTACAGCAACTCGGCTGCGCCTCGTGCTGTAGGACCACGCCCCTCGTACCATTATTACGCGCACAGTACTGACTTCCGTACACTATTACTTATTGTGACTTGCGTGGGCGGATCAAAGCTGCCGCGCGTGTAGACGCGTTCAATATGACCAATAATTAACCCTCGGCGCGCATGCGCAGCGAGGGTTACAGTACTTGGGTCTGTGTGTCTGTGTGTCTGTTACTCTCAATCTCACTTCTCGGGTGTTTGTTGGTCTCACAAAGGATACGACCTACTTAACGGGCAAGGAAGGTCAGAAATTTCAAACGGTTTTCTCTGAAACTGCTCCGTTGCAAAGTTAGAGCGTGAAAAAGCCAATATGCAAATACACAACGGACGGGATGGCTTACCACAGTCGGATCGATCCGCGTGCTCTGCGTACTTCGGAGGCACCAGAAGATGCAACGCAGGGCGTGTATCGCCTCTCCCATGCTATCTAGTAGTGTAGTTAGCCCGCGTCAGACTCTGCGCGAGCTGGCAAGAGACCACGAGTAACAGCTAAAACTAAACCCAACCCATCAATTAGTGGTACGGCGCATGCGTTTACTTACGCGTGCGCGTCACAGTGCGCCGAGGGTTTGCACTTCAGTGCTTTTCATTGAACTAGCAGCAGCATCGTACCCATAGTGTAGACAAAAACGGTTCTGTAGAGGCTTTAGAGGTGAGGGATGACATTTCTGTAGAGTCTGTAGAGGCGAGGGATGCCTGAAGCGACCACACCCCTTCATTCAGCTACCAGTGGCAAGCGAGACCGCGGCCGCGGCACACCGACCGGTCAAACGGCCCAGCGACCCATGAAACGAGTTTCTCTGAGGGAGAAAGAGCCACCATCACCACCTTGTTCGATTACCGTAGCCGGGAGAACAGAGAACTCGCTCGAGAAGCCAGCGAGTGCGCACGTGCGCACGGGTAGTAGGCTACGCAGTCGTATTTCTCTCGCTAGAGGTCGACGACTGCTACAGAGTCACAATAAAACACATAATAATGCGTCCTATCGTTCAATACATGACTTATGGGAACTCGGGTTGTGGTCTCGAGACCCATACAGCACTCGGGCTGCGCCTCGTGCTATATAGTCCTGCGTCGATTATTCCAGAATAATTTCGGAATAATAGGTCCCTCTGGGAATAAGAATAATTCCAAGAATAATAGGTTGAAAATTTCCAAGCGAGCGACGAGCCGGCAACGGCGGCAACTCGCGGACGGGCGAAGCGCGAGTGGACGCGCGTCACGCGCACGAGTGGGTCAAAACGGAATGGACTCCGACTCGGACAGGGAATCAGGAATAAACACCACGTGGATAAAATGGCGTCGACTTCCCATCCGGTAGATCCGCTCTGTATAGTACTGTTTTTTTCATTTTTCAAGCAGAATAATAGGTAAATTTCTGTGAATAATGGGTAAACTTTAAAGAATAATAGGCATATGGAGTAGGAAATTCAGAATAGAATATCCGGACAAATTGTGGGAATAATAGTCTCAGGCCTAGTGCTGTATGACTCTCTCGACCACACCCCTCGTTCCCATAAATCACGTATAGAACTCTAAACGCACATTATCTGTGTTTGTCTCTTACGCAGCAAGAATTGTTGCCGGCCTATACAATGAGCTGTGAATATGAAGGCTTAGCAGGGTTGTTCTTTATAGCTACCCTAATGTGCATAACAACAAGACTTAGCCCTTGTTCCCAGGCAAAACAGTTTAGTTTTTTGTTGTATTTATGATACTACAATCGTTTAAGTATTGAGCATGGGGTTACATTTGGTCATGAGGGACGAGGGACTTACAAAAAACCATAAGGGTCATCTGATACCAGTAAAGTGCCTACTACATACCAATTTCTTGCATTGTATATATACCCTACAAGGGACATTTTGTGTAATCAAAAGTCTTAACAATTAACCAGCCGCGGACACATATACATGTGTACAGAGTCCATAAGAATTTATTGGGCGTCCAAGGTTTAACCGAGACCAGCAGTTTTGTATGATTAGAGCAAAACAAACACATCAATATCGCCGCTCTTGCTGTACTGTCCTATACAAAATTGTAGCTACTTAATGAAATGAAGTTGACGGTAAGCATTCTTCAACTGTAGCAACTAGCTAATCCGTGAACCTCATTCCACCTGAGACTCACTGTGCTCGTGTCTCATAGCATGTCCAACGGCAATCCAGTGAGACTTGCAGTGCAATAGGTCCTCTCATATTTCCCTGTAGCCAAAAGGATGAAAAACACAAAAGCAGCCTCTGAATATCACCTTGCATGCTTGGATTATCAGGCAATTGTCTAATATAAATCGCCTAGTGAATTAACTCTATTTATTTTAGTGACATAACATCGAAATTAATGTTCCTTGCACAGTGCCTGCTATGGAGGTCAGCGTGAGTGCTTGGACCATGTCCATTTCCTATGCTTTCCCATACATTTTACTCCGTTTTATAGAATACGGATAATGTAATATCCCGCCTATTATCATGGAGCAATTTTGGTTTTTGCCCGTATATTCAAAGTTCAAAGTTCAAAGTTCATTTAGCACTGCCCGTTAGGGATGGCACAAACAACGAACAAAAATAATCACACATAACTTTCACAAGTCTGGATAATCTCTCAAGGTGAAAGATAGAGCCCCCGCTCTGACTCTGTAGGGCTGTATTAGAGACAGACCTATACGAGCATAATCTTGAACAGATAGAGCCCCCGCTCTGCCAGAAAGTGAATTTAGGTCGTAGTCTCTTTCGTGAGGTAGGTCTCCGGGATCACAACCTGGCTGGCTGTTGGTCCATGTCTCGCTATAGCTACTCGGTCAGACGCTCGGTCAATTAGTGGTATTGTCATTATTGTGCATGCGTAATTAGGCATTGCACGCATGGGCTGGAGTTTTGCAACTCTCCATTCTCCACCTGGCTTCTATTAGCTTATGTAAACAGCTAGGCTAGCCTATCTTCATTAGCTTAGCTAAACAAACTGCTATCTATATCACAATATACATTGGTATACACAGTATAGCTACACACCCGGAGTATACACAGTATACGAATTATAGAATATCCCGCATATTATCATATTTTTTGGATGCACCGCGGGTATGATATTAACTGGGACCCACTGTACTCTTACAACTGCTAATTGACATACCAATTAGCTCCATGACATTTGGATGGTCAAATCTTGCGATGATCTGACTCTCTGGTTTTGAATTTCAGGTTTGTATGATTATAAACTATTAAACGGTATGATAATTATTAAACACATTTTTAGGTGAGTGGGAGGCAACTAAAACAAAACACCCCAAGAAAGGACATACCCCGAATAACGGACAATGGCCTATGTACCAAAGTGTCCGTTATTCGGAGACTCCACTGTAGTAATTACGGTGTGTATGTCACTCTCAGGAACCATTTGGAGAAACAGTTCAGATATCTCCACAAGAAATCCGTCTTAATCTCCGAACAGGTACATTGTATGTATGTAGAGTCCTCTCGACTGTGTTTCATGTGAAAACTATGAGGTAGAAAGGCAAAGGCACAACAAAAATAAAGAACTGCCCTAAAAAAATAAAGAGCGGCCCTAGGTGGGATTCGAACCCACGACACTGCAGTCTAGGCGAGCGCTGTACCAACTGAGCTACCAGGGCAACTCAGCTGGTAGGGGTTCGAATCTACAACACAACACAAGGCAAACCTCCAACCACTGTGCTATGGCACAGTAAACTCTCACTTAGCACAGTACATATATTCATGCATGAAGTGGCACCGTGGACCCTTACACACATAGAAAACATGAACGGCTTGTAGCTATATAGTGGAGCTGTAAGTCTGTGTGTGACGTGAGAGAAACATGTCTGTTTTTGGAGAGAGAAACAGTAACAAGTAGAGCTTGTTGAAAGTGCATACACCACAGCTGCTTGTGTTTGCAGTACTCCGCACTGTATAGACACGTAAGATGTGTGTTAAGAGTTACATAAATCAATATAATGTTGCATTTCCAGGGTCATGCTGTACTACAACATTTTGTTGGATATCCCTAGGCAAAATGGTATGTACTGTACAAACCCTGCATTTGGACACAGGATTGATTCCCCAGTACATACTTCGCTTCATACATGTCGCTTGCCTCCAACAAATGACTATTACTGATGTGACTAATGTATAATGCTTACTTGTATATACCAGCAAGGCATGATATATAAAATGCTGTGCTTATCTTCCTCTAAAGTACTGTTTTCCGTGTTTTTACTAGCATGTCTAACACACAGAGACTTTTCCTTGCACAATAACAGACCCATGGGAATTGTACATGTGTACAGCCTAGCCATGATGTCGTGATGTACAACTGCATTGTTTCATCATCTGTCCCTACTGTCCATATTTTCAGGACCGATTTGAATTCAGAAAATTCCAACACAACTTGGAAGAAGCTGATTGGGTTCCTGTAAGTTCAACCACGTTACAGCTCATTAAACCACACCCCAATTCCCAGCTGTTAAGCATCTCCACCAATGGAAGATGCTCTATTATTTTTGAGCTCATAATAATGAGGACGCCTCTCTTTAGTGGGGACCTGTTCATTACTTTAGTGTTACTGAAAGACACTTCTGAAGGCAATCACTGTATAATGTGGTTCTACCTCGCTAACCTAATAATGGCAATACTAATCACTGTGTTGTTGTTCCTGGTTGTACGGAGGTACAAGGGATGGGTAGTTTTAAGCTCATAGGCCTACCGCATTTCCTAAACATGACTGTTGCTTTTTTCCCTACAGCAAGAGAACCCAATCCATGTGTCTCCAAATCAACAGTACACCAATGTTGCTTACAAACGTCCATCTAGGATAGGCAGAACTAGAAGACACTTTTATGTTAGAGCAGTTTCACTCATTACGTCCACAATTAGTTATTTTTTACCACCTCCTATTATGTAATTAAAAATCTCCCGCTCTAATAAACACTGCGCATGCGCAACAACGCCCAACATTGTGTGCGGGGGCGGACCCAGTAAGTATCCGAGAGTTTACGGAGAATGTGAGCGTATGCAAAGTGCCTGTGTGGTGGTGTGCACCTTGTTTCTGTTCAATGGTACCAGCGATGTTCCTGCTTTTACTGGCTGTCGTGGGGACGTGCTACGGTGAGTGTCATGATAGCTGGCCGAGCTAATACACATTTATACGTAGGCTAGCTTTGTAATAATATTATTCGTTGCCGGGTGAATATTGGCAAAGCCTGTCAGTGTCACAGCAGAGAGAACGTGTGTGAGAGTACACGGTAGCCCATTGCGACACCGTGTGGCATGAGCTATACCGGCTTGTTTGTGCTCAAGGCCAGGTATAGTATAGTGAAATGGTAGGGCGGCATTTGAGTTGAGATAATTATTTCCTAGCTGTGACTGTAGTTGAGAGGGCAATAAAGGTGTCAGGGATAGATGGGATCACCTTAAAGAAGAAGAAGAAGATGAAGAATATGATGACACAAAAATCAGAAATCGCGTATGAGCAGATTCTCGTGTCAAGAATTGCAGGGACGTATGAAACTTTTGGCCATGTGTATAGGTAGATATGGACCCGTGAGTGATTTGTGGTGTGTTTTGAAGGCATAGCTAGCCATTCTCGCTGAGTTTCGAGGCGTTTTGTATGCGGATCACGTGAGATTTCACTCGTGTCATCCCTACATAGAGCGTCTACCGACGCTCTAATATACTGGAATCGAGATGCACAAAAGAGTAGAGATTCCACAACTTTAAAACCCTTTGGGCGCTATAGGTGTCTCCTTAAATAAGCAGAAATTGACGTATAACATATTAGCGCCTAGTATTATAGCCATATATAAATTCTTATGCACTTATGGAGGCTCTGTGCATATATAATTATATGTCAATGGCGCCCAAAGGGTTTAATTAACCTTAACCACAGTTTCCTCAGGTTCAACAATCAAGTTCAAACGTGTCATTGTGAAACTCAGGGAGCACTGAATGATAAACTGCCGGCTCAGAATGAGTAAGAGAGTGTTTGAGCCAACGCAACGGAATTTCGATTTATATTCCCTGTGAAAAAGTAGGCAGGCTACGCCAGACTAGCTATTCACCCCTGCCTTGAGATGGGGAAACCATAAGTAATTCATGTATTGATATGCATTAGACATTATTATCTTAACTAGCTGAGCCATGTAATAATATTCAATGAGTCACCACAAACGTGGACAAAAATAGCATCTACTGCAGTTTAGGTTATTACAAGTATAAACTCAAGTATTAAAGTTGACAGCTTTCTGCAAAGCTTTAGTTGTCATATTGAGAATCGTTGCTGTTGAAGATGACTGACTCATCAATTTCTTCGTACAGCTGTTGATCGTTATTTTCAGTTGTCACGGCTGTTTCAGCAGGATCAATTTTCTCATAATCATCATCATTGACCTCTTCAGTAGCTTTATCACTTGTGTACTTTTCAAATGCTTTGTACACAGTATTTGGACTAGTGTTAATGTACATGTCTCCTGAACTGAGAGTGGTAGACTCTCGTTTAGACTTGTTCTTTGACTTCTTTATAAAGAAGGCGACACCAAATGTAATAGTCACAAGTAGCACTGTATATATAAACAAGGAAAGAAGACAAACCACTTAGTGCACTTTGGTAAAAGGATCTTAGCATGTTACATAATAAACTTAAGCTACTTGAGGAATGCAACACAATGTTGGCGAGCGAGTGTGAGCAGTTCAATACTCCATGCGTGTTTTGCGCATATTTTAGAATGACGTAGAACATTACTGTATATTCAGTGCCTGACAGAGCAGTCACATAAAGATATTATAGAAAACTCCCGCATTGAAACAACTAGGTAGGCTCGCTTTGCTCGCCAATTATCTCACCTATAGCAATTATAGTAGCAGTGACTGTCAAACCAGCTGCCAGCGGGACAACAATTTCCTAGGACACCAAGTAAACCCACTTGTTAAGTTGTTGTAATTGTGACAGATGATCAACTCACAAATGAGGCAGAGGACTCATCCTCACTGGACATGGCAGACGGAGATGGTTGCGACTGCAAATGACTAGATCGAAAAGTGGTGTCAGTAGGTGTGGATGATATGCCATTATAGCTGGACATTGGAGATGGTGACTGTGTAGAATGTCTAGGAGGATTGGAGGAGGATGTTGGAGCGATGTCATAGCTGGAGATGGGAGATGGAAGTAGAGTGTAATAACAGCTGATGCACTGAAGAACATGCATGCATAGCTAATGATTAGGTCAATGTATGTAAGGAAACTAACGACATTAACAACACTTGACAGTCTTCAAAGTTGCTAAACGTGAAGTGTGCAGTGTTTGTGGACTTAATACATTATTGTGCCAAGAGCGCCTTTTCCTACTGGGTACTTATTCTTTTGACTGGCATAATTGATGCCCATCATTAACCTTGCATTGAGGAAATGTCTCAATAATTAATTGTGGTATGAGAAAGTTTAGTTCTGCAGTAGTGTTAGTCCCCAATGAACGTGCACTCTAGACTGGGTTGTTGCAATGAGCCAGCTACCAGTAACAAGACTCTGGCTTTTACAAACCATTATTAGAGGAGCTAAATGCATCCTAACACAGCCATACACTGTATACTGGTAAACGTCTTGGGTGAGTTCACTACATTGGCACTCGTTATCGAGATGACTCACTATAACCTGTAGGAACGATTGCTGCATGTCCACCACAGCCATTATAGAGGAAATTATTTCGTGGTATTAGAATCTAGGAAGCAGTGTTTCATCATTGCACATAATTATTATTTGTGCAGACCAATGTTGTAGCTAACCCATGAACACAATTAACCCTTGCACTTTCAATAAGAAAACGTACAACCTATTTAGGACATGTTTTATGTGGCGATTTTCCTGAAACGACTGCGTTCCAGAGATATGGCTTGAAAACAAGCGAAAAAGCCAACGTGGGATCGATCGCTCACGCGCCATCTCCGGCAGGCTATATAGCGCGCACGCGTCATGTCTATTATTCGCCGGAGCATGCGCTACGCCACGGTTGGCTGTATATAATACGATCCACGGGCTTCTGTCAGTTTTGATCTCTGTTCTCAATTGATAAACACGCTGAGCAAGGTATGTTCGCAATGTAGCATAATAGTTCAGTTGGCGAGCAGTTTGTGGCTGCGGCCTTGTCTTCCCATCTATAAAACGTCTGGCAGGAGCATTGAAACACAGAAGAGCGAATAAAGCAAATATGAGAGCCTCTGAAACACCTGAGCCATTTCTCTAACCGCTAATGCAACTAGCTACCCTGTGTTACGGCGAGACTCGTGTTACTGGCTCAGTCGATGACTAGGGATGACGCACGGCCCAGCATACAGCTATGCTACAACTCACGCGTTTAGCGCCGAGGGTTTGCACTTTAGTGCTTTTCATTATGACGGCAGAAGTATCACTGAAATGTAATACCCAGCAAAGGATTCAAATTTTGTTAGGATTACATGCATGTATGACAATTAGACCTGTTACCATGGTTGAAGGTCAGGGTGGACCACCACTATTCCTCTGAAACTTGTTGAAATGCTTGAAATGTGGAGCAGTTCTGTTGCACTATTGTCTGCAGTGGCCGGTGCTGAGTTGACACGTCCCAGTGCCGTCCAATAGACGGTGTCCTCATAAGAGGTGACATCAGTGTAGAAAGAGTTTGCATCTGTAGTGACAATAACAGACTCCTGGAGAGTGGTGAGGTCCAGGGAGTGGACACTCTCGTCTGAACCACAGTCTTCAGTCCAGTAGAGATTAGATCTTAAACTCAGATACCGAGCGTTGCAGGAAGGGCTGAAGACAACCTCTGCACCCTCTCCTGATAGGGAGGACTGAACCAGTGCAGATCCAGTTGTCCAGTACAACTTTCTGTGTGCAAAGATAATAATCGTCAACACAGAAAACATTCTTAGCATGAGTTTGAAAGACCCATCACTTTTACAAGCTAATTCATTCTTGGCACACTTGTGATAAAAAAGTGGTACCCCACGATTTTAACACAGCCATGTGCAAACCAATGATAAAGAAGTGAAAGTTCACATGCTAGTGAGTGAGGTCAGTGGTCGATTTTTACAAAAACAAAAGGTAAATTAGACCCCAGGACAAGCAACATTACATGATAACATGCATGTACATGAAGAACTTTTGCAGTACAGAAACCATAGAGCTATATATATAGCACTCACTGGGCATCTGGGTCCACTGCCAAGTCGTGGAAAACAGCATTGGTAGTTATTGCTGAAGTAATGTCAGTAACCGTAGAAGTAGCCAAGTCATAATATGCCAGGTGGTTTGGATAAACGAAGTTAGAGCCATGATCACCAAAGGAGAAGTACATCTTGTTGTTTACCCAGTCCACTGCCAGTGCACCTGTTTAAAGGTGTATTTTGCCTCTTTTTAGCACATGTTTTAATCATCTTACTTGGTCTGGTGACATTTGATACCAATACTTTAGAGTTTGACCCATCAATATTGGCTTGGTGAATAATACCATCTCGGTAGTGAGTCCAGAAGAACTTATTCATACTGCAAAATGTACAGCATTTGGAATGCTACATAAAATAACAGAAGAGTTATTTACTAGTTCATGGGTACAGAAGAGTTATTTACTAGTTCATGGGTACAGAAGAGTTATTTACTAGTTCATGGGTACAGAAGAGTTATTTACTAGTTCATGGGGAAGCTTGGAAATGGGTTTGAGAATTTCCAGTCGCTCAATAGTTTCTGGAAAGCACTCTTTATTTTTGGTAGTGAGGTGTGGGAGGATGAATTTGGTTCTCTGCTTGACCTTGTTAAGGGTTTTATTGTAGATGTTTGGGAGCTAAGAAAGGTTAGGCTATAATCCCTGCGCACTATACAGTCCCAGCCTCAGATTGCGTCTGGTGTCGCTGGTGGAAGGGGTGAGTGCATGTTCATTTGTGAATGGTTCCACCCATTGCTCTGGGTGTGAGGTCGATGGCCCAGTACTATGGCTGCCACTTGAGTATCATTAAGAACGCAATTAGTTCCCAATTTTAGTAACATCATTATAATTATGTAATAATCTCTTTTACTGGTGTACCAGAAATGGTAATCAACAGCTTGAGGGCCGACATTGTCTGAGCTGTCCACCAGAACTGTGTAGTTCGAGCCGTCCAGGTTCATGCGAGACACAGTGAACCACGTGGAAAACAGCAAATAGGGTTCTGGAGATGGGCTTGGGGAGAGCGACAAACAACAATATGAAGCAAGGTTCTGAAGGTGACATGGTTTCTGTTGTAAGACTACACCCCCAAGACTTGCAGTAGCTAGCTTTCACATTGCAATGGCTATTCACGTAGCAATGTACCAATCTATGATGAGAAGCTGTGAGTATAGGTAGCACTGGTTGACACAGAAATATTATGGCATCTGTTTACAATGGCGTCAGTGTGGCGAGTAAAAAATGTATGCAGAACCCTCAATAAGGTAATTGGCAGAAATATAGTCTGATAAAACACACACCCTCCTAAACTTAGGTATAATGATTTAGCTAGGTGCTATATACTTATCCCGATGTCAAGGACATCTATAAAATAATTCGACCAATGTTCAATAGTTCTAGTCTCAGATTGCACCTGAGGAACTCAGGGTCTATAGTGACTGCTTGGGGGGGGTCGACAAGGAAGGTTGTGTGCACTGTAATCAGACATTAAGAATTGTGCACGCCTCAGGCTTGACGTGTGGGACTATGCAATAGATCAAGGAATATGATACATTTCAAGGATGAAAACCTAATGTTGCTTTTGCATATCTGACAATTAGACCAATTACCATGGCTGTAGGTCAGGGTGGACCACCACTATTCCTCTGAAATTTGTTGAAATGCTTGAAATGTGGAGCAGTTCTGTTGCACTACTGTCTGCAGTGGCCGGTGCTGAGTTGACACGTCCCAGTGCCGTCCAATAGACAGTGTCCTCATAAGAGGTGACATCACTGTAGAAAGAGTTTGCATCTGTAGTGACAATGACAGACTCCTGGAGAGTGGTGAGGTCCAGGGAGTGGACACTCTCGTCTGAACCACAGTTTTCAGTCCAGTAGAGATTAGATCTTAAACCCAGATACCGAGCGTTGCAGGAAGGGCTGAAGACAACCTCTGCACCCTCTCCTGACAGGGAGGACTGAACCAGTGCAGATCCAGTTGTCCAGTACAACTTTCTGAAGAAAAACAATTTAGTTTTGTACTCTATTATATTAGCAAACTCTTTACCTCTGTAAAGGATCAATTGCTATGTCATGAAACACTGCATGTGTCTGATCTATTACCGCAGTAATCTCAGTAGTTGTTCCAGTAGACATATCGTAAACAGCGAGATGGTTAGGGTTAACTGTAAGTGACCCAAAATCACCAAATGAGTAGTAAACTCTATTGTTTATCCAGTCCACTGCCAGTCCACCTGGTGTTTGATAGACAGAAAATTAATAACTATTGAAAACCTATCCACACAACATAGTGGTATATACGATCGATAGAAGCGCAGACTGAGCGTGACACTCTGGATCAACCAGAGAGAAGCGGACCCAGGGCATTCAACCCGAAGTGCATCGGCATCAGAAGCAGCACTATCGGGCGTGATCACAGCATGCAGAGAGTAGGCTGGTCTCAGGGGAGTACCTTTTCAAGGTTCTACCAAAAGCCCATGCTTGGAGAAAGCAATGCAGCCAACTTCTGAAACGCAATACAGAAAGGCAAGTATATACTACAAACATGCATATAAGGACATGTTGATCGACCGGAATCCTCCGAAATAAAATTATGAATGGCAAAAAGTAGTATAGCTGCATGCTATTCGTTATTATGAGGAGGTTGAAGGGAGATCGACATACCCACTTCACCCAATTTTGTCTCAAAGTGTTTTTTTGTGTGTTTGTTTGTGACAAGGTGTTTTTTCCCACCGACCCACAGATGTTTGAAAAGATGAGTTAATGGAACCAGTGGACAGTCAGAATAAAGACTTCGATCTCGTGAGTGAAAGGACTGAGGTTTTGGCGGGATCATACCGCTATATATAATAGTGGGGATAATATCATTTCAACAATTTTATTAGAGAGCTATTGTTAGGACTCTGCTTGATATTTCCCGTTGTCCATCCTTCTTATACAACCCAGAATAGCATGCAGCTATACTACATTCTGTAATTGTAATGCTACCTATAAAGGACCTACTTGGTCTGGTGACATTGGAGAAAATTTCTATAGGGAGTGACCCATCCATATTAGCTTGGTGAATGGTACCATCTCGGTAGTGGGTCCAGAAGAGTTTGTTTATCCTGTTAAATCAGAAACCACTTTCACAGCCTGCATTACTACAGCCACCGTCTTACCTCAAGTGGTAATCCACGGCATGAATGCCTGAGTTAGTTGTACTATCCACAAGCACTGAATAGTTGGAACCATCCAAGTTCATACGAGATACAGTAAACCATGTGCCAAACACTAAGTATGGCTCTGGCCTGCAAAATGAAATCAAAGTGGGCAGTAGCTAGCTATAGCATTTCTAACGAACTAACTAACTCAATTGTTGAAGCAAAACAGAGATAAAGGAAGCTGCAGAGAAACAGACCAAGTACTACGAGGCAGGTCATTTTGTCTATGAAAATAGCTAATGGCAGACTCGTGCATTCCTCTTATGTGCAGGCGTAGCCAGGATTGAGGGGAGGTTTGACGCAGGCGGGCAGTTCGTTTGTGCGCATGCGCATTGTCTTACTTATTATGACCCCTTCAATATGAAAAGTCTATGAAGTATACATAATTATATACACGAGTTTAGTTTGTAGCGTCGCTAAGGATGTCTGCCAGCGTCATTCTACGAGGGTCCTTACGACTGAATATATCTCACCAGGCCGAAACCCAAAATCTGGAAGATCCACCCGCTTCATACTGAACAGCATGCACTGCGAATAGAGCGAGGGATCAATGGTCGGACACTTACTCTGGGAATATCAAGGCACTAAGGCAGATCTTGACTACATCAATACAAAGCCTACACATTGACCCACTACTCCTACAAAAATTATCCGCTCGGCTGCTTCCATGACTGAGCGGTTGTCCTACAAAGTCAACGTCCGAAGACTCAAAACATCGGACAAAAATATCACTTGTCGGACGGCTCCGTTTTCTTGCTCTCTTGTACACGCACCAAATCACAGACAGCAGCTTTAAGTAAGACTACCCCTCTACTACTTGTATACAACAAGTGAAGCGGGTCCGCGTTTACACACGTCGCAAACATGGAATGTTTCCGCAGGGGTTACGCCCTCGATTATCGGACGCGCATGCGTGGCTTGCGTGCGTCCTTTTGGGTCGCAAGTCAAGTTTCCCCGTGTTCGCAGGCAGCTGTGATCTTGGTTAGTTTGCTCTCTTTCTTGCCACTTAAGACATTGTGATGATGATAGTGTGTTTCTATCTACAGACCGCCTAGCTGGACTCTAGTAGGGCCACTGCAGAGGAACTGGAAAGACGGGTAAGCCTTTGAACACGTGCTGCTTGCGCATGCGCGTCCTTTGTCGCCGTATAGCTACATTCCCTACGGTCTAAAACTCACATGCCCCTTTTATCCTTTCTGCTGGTGCGTATGAATTGCATGCCACATCTGTATAGGAAATTTGGTTTCGAGTCGATCTGTTTACATGCTTGTAGACCCTCAGCACATGTGCCAAGGGGGTAGTTGATCTCTGTGTGTGTGTTTGTCCGTTATTCGATAACTCACTTTTTGAGTTAGTCTCCCGAAAAATGAAGCTATATACCTCTTCAGTGGCAGATGAAGATGAAAAAATGTCGGATTTTTAAAAATGCCTTGTTCTGACCCAGAGCGTTTTTCCTGTACTACTGGCTCACTCATGGTTTGCCATTTGTTGCACCCACATAGCGTGCGCACTACGTGTGTTGGCGGTGACATGCGTAGAGTGTCGCACACACACACACACCACGCCAGAGCTGCAACCTCATAGCTTCGGGTTGTGCAATCCCTTAAAACGGCTCACGCTTTCACATGAATAAGTATAAAAAAAGAGAGAGAGGGGAGGACTCCACTTCACTATGCACAATTTTGGTCAACTTTTTGGCCTTACGACTGTGCAACAGCTATGCTATTTCCGCAACATTATCTCTCCTGACTTTCGTGCCAAGGGTTTAGCACTTAGTTCAGTGATTAGCGTATGCTATTAATTGTCCTGCTTTTAACTAATAGGTTTTACAAGATGCTTCAGTCAATTCCCTTGAGGAACAGGGTTTATCGCAGCAGAAATGTTAGCCCACTGCCACTGACAGCACCCTATAGAGATGTGGGACATACAGGAACGTATAGACTTTGGGGACAGGAGCAAATGCACGGAGCGATAGATGCAGTATTACATGAGGGTATGAGCATTCGTCGTGCTGCTGAGCAGTATGGTGTCCCTAAGTCATCTCTGGGCGACTGGTTAAGTGGCCGTGTGTTAGCAGATGCCTCATGTGGTCCTGCAACTTACCTCTCATTTGCAGAAGAGGAAGAGCTGGTTGTTTTTCTTACACGCTGCGCCTCAATAGGTTACGCCAAGTCTCGTAAAGAGGTGTTAGCCTTAGTTCAGCGTGTTTTGCAAAGTCGAGGAATTCAGAAATCCGTAACCAATGGGTGGTGGGAGTCATTTCACCGTAGACATCCTGGTCTAACTCTCAGGACAGCAGTACCTCTCTCACTCGCTCGGGCAAAAGCAACAGATCCTGAAATGCTGGCACGCTATTTTGACCTCCTGGAGAAGACGATACAGGAGAATGACCTGGTAGGGAAGCCAGGGCAATTGTTTAACATGGATGAAAGTGGCATGCCATTGGATGCCAAGCCTCCCAAGCTAGTTGCTGTGAGAGGAGCCGCTGTGTCAGCCATAGGATCAGGAGACAAAACCCAGATAACTGTTGTGGCATGTGTGAGTGCTGCTGGTTATTGTATTCCCCCAATGGTGATCTGGGACAGAAAAATTCTATCACCAGAATTAACTCACGGTGAGATTCCTGGAACCATATATGGTTTGTCTAAAAATGGGTGGATGGACATGGAACTCTTTAACCTATGGTTTACCAACCATTTTTTGCGCTTTGCACCCGCAGTCCGACCAATTTTACTCCTTCTAGACGGTCACTCTTCTCATTACTGCCCAGATACCGTCCGACTCGCAGCAAACGAACAGGTCATTTTATTCACTCTGCCGCCCAATACAACTCACCTATCACAGCCACTTGACAAAGGGTGCTTTGGTCCTCTTAAAGTTGCATGGAGGGAAGCATGTCACCAGTTCCTGACAATGAACCCAGGAAAAATTGTAACCCGGTACCAATTTTCAAGGCTTTTCAATCAAGCATGGATGAAAAACATGACAGTAAGTAATGTATGTGCAGGGTTCAGGGTCACAGGGGTGCATCCTCTAAACAGGGACATATTTTCTGATGTGGAAGACCCTCCATTGGTAAGGGAGAGTGGACTAGCTTTCATCCCACTATATAGTCCTGCAACACGACGTACCAAGCCTCTTGCCTCTGAGCAATGTCTTGAAAGTAGCTCTCCCCATACCACCTTGGTGATGATACTTCGGAGCTTCCTGACACCTCTTGTGTTTGGCTTCAGGCTCCACAATCCTCAGCAGTGAGCAGATTCCTTAGGTGTCCCTCTCCTGTTTACAGACAAACAACATATCGTCCAAAGTCATGTGGCCGCGTATTGACAAGTGCAGAAAGTCTTAGCAAAATTGCGGAAAAAGAGCGAGCAAAGCAGGAAAAGGAGAAGAAGAAGGTGGAACGAATGAAAGCCAAGGAAGAAAGAAGAAGCATGCTAGCCTCCAAAGGTGAATGATGATTGGCGAGCAGGAGCTCTCTGTACATACTCAGGAATGATTGTGTATCCGAGTTGGGTCGCTCCCACTTGCGAAAAGTGCTTAGCACTGAGTAATCGATTTTTAACAAAGGTGTTATACTCTCAGTAATTAACCCTCGGCGCGCATGCTCAGCGAGGGTTACAGTACTTGGTTTGTCCATCTGTCTGTCCGTCTGTCCGTCTGTTACCACGTTTTCTGCCACCACGCGCAACAAACAGGTAAAATAGCGACACCAACGGGTTCAGCGCTACACTGGCTTGATTTTAAAAATGGCGATTTTCGTAAAAGTGCCGCGTTCAGAAGTTATGGCATGAAAACCAAGTGAACAAGTCAATATGCTAATTAGCACTAGCCCTGATCCGCTTTATCTGCGTACCTCGGAGGCACAAGAAGGCGCAACGAAGGGAGTGACTCCCGCATGCTATCTACTACTGTAGCTAGCCCGTGTCAGACTCTCCGCGAGCTACTAGCGGGAGTAAACGTATACTATATACTATAATAGGCCCAGCCCATCAATTAGCGGTACCGCGCATGCGCAGTTCGCCGAGGGTTTGCACTTTAGTGCTTTTCATTATTTTTTGCTTTTAGTTGCTAAGAAGAAAAGATCAACCGCTCCACTTACAACACACCAAAGTGTAGACATTGGTGGTAAGGTAGTACGAAGTAAGAAGTAACGGTATTGTTCGTCTTGTAGTAGACACGTCCAGTGTTGGTGGGATAGCTCAAGGCAAGAGCAAACTTCAGCTAGCCGACTCAGAACAAGGTATTTAAAGTTTGGTTCGTTTATACATTATGTGCCACACTATTTACAGTTCCAGGTACGAAGGAGAGAGAGAATAGGCCGCAGAGAAAAGGTACGTAGTTTTACGATACTGTATTATACCATTTTACATTCCTTCACTCTAGTGCAAACACGTAGCACACGTGCAAGGGTGGCACCACTGACTGACTGCAGTAAGTTTTGTTATTGTTTGTTTAATTTTTATATTAGGTAAATGTGTTGCTGGAACATGTGAACATACAAGAGCCAGGAATTGGGTTTAGTGTGAAAGATGCACCCAGTGGTATCACTGCGTGTGTGTAAAGATATATTTAACAAAAGCAAGAGATGGAACCTTTAACTGTTGCTAAGCTTTTTTGGTCAATTATGATCAGTATTTCTCTTCCTTAGTAATGCGCATGCGCGTCCGATTACGGGACCCTTGCGGAAACATTGCAACGATGTGTAAACGCGGACTCGCCTCACTTGTTGTATACAAGTAGTAGAGGGGTAGTCTTACATAAAGTTGCTGCCTGTGATTTGGTGCGTGTACAAGAGGGCAAGAAAACGGAGCCGTCCGACAAGTGATATTTTTGTCCGATGTTTTGAGTCTTCGGGCGTTGACTTTGTAGGACAACCTCTCCCCCTTGGAAGCAGCCGAGCGGATAATTTTTGTAGGAGTAGCAGGTCAATGTGTAGGCTTTGTATTGATGTAGTCAAGATCTGCCTTAGTGCCTTGATATTCCCAGAGTAAGTGTCCGACCATTGATGGTGGCCGACCTTTGATCCCTCGCTCTACCTCTTCCCAATCTTCATGGTTCCAAGGTTCAACTTGCAAATGCGCTAGGATTGCTCGTGCACATAGCTACTGCTGCATGCCAGCTGCCTGGTGGACCACGGCTGACGAGCTGAAAGCGTAAGGTAAGTACCGTTCTGCTCACCGGTCTCTGCGTTCTGCCAATGTACAATACGCATGTAACGGCGACAGGTAGATCTGTCTTGCTTCACGAAAGGAAAGCTGTGGCAAGTAATGCTCCCCGAACATCGCGGTCAAATCCCAAGTTTGGTCGCTCCCGCTCGCAACAATGTCCAACATTTCCACTAAGTTACTATTGCGACAAGTAAATAAAAATTCCTGCGAATTTTTAAAAAGAGGCATATAGGGATTGTATAAAAAGAAAGGGAGACAAGATAGGGATGGGATACATGAAGCGTGGTTAATGAACAGATTTGAGCACGCTGACACCTCCAACCCCATCACACAATCCCTATATTGTTGCCTGGTGTGCTACTCTTATAGGGGCTAAAGGTTACTAAAAGCAAGCATTCTTTCACCCTGTCCCTGTTGTTTTAGTAACATTTATACTGCCACATTCCCTTTAAACTCAACTTGGACTCTATTAGGGGGTTGGTTACTCAGTGTATTGTACGTTCTGAGTATTGTAATGGTGAATGTTTAATCCTTCACCTAGGCAACAATATAGGGATTGTGTGATGGGGTCGGTGTGTCAGCGTGCTCAAATCTGTTCATTAACCACGCTTTATGTATCCCATCCCTATCTTGTCTCCCTTTCTTTTTATATATACAATCCCTATATGCCTCTTTTTTAAAATTCGCAGGATTTTTTATTTACTTGTCTCCACTCATTTTTATATACTACTACATATTATATCTGTGGAATGGGGCAAGCTCCTATAAAAATTAAAATACTACACCTGTTGTCGTCATGGAAATGATGTGCATACCAAGTTTCATCTCCATGCGTGGTAGCGAGTTTGAGGAGTGAAGAATGAATTTTTAAGAAAAGTGCCTGAGGCTATTTGTTAAGCTATAATTATACCTCTAGGTGTAAACAACTATGCAGCATAACAAGTCAAATTGTCATTAACTGGACTGGTGTCTGGATCCCTGCTGTTAGGTGCTTCTCAGTCCAGTAGTATACCATGTGAAATGGTGGCCCTCAATTGTCATAAACTGGTGGCTAGAGGAAGGTGTGCAATGACACATATTTTCTAGACGTCATATTGACTTCAATTTTTGAATCAGGGAATGCATGTTACTGTACACACCAGTGAGCATAGGTCATGGTATAAATTGTAGAGGAAGACAATGCGTTTCGCCAACTATCTCCCTGTATCAAGCAAACTCATCTTCCAGCGCTTCATCTTCTCTTGCAAAGCTATAAACATGTTTCCCAGTTTGTATACAAACAAGTGACGTACACTTGTTTACCATTACATCAATAACTATTATAGACAGATTGGACAATGGTATAGCTACAACGGTCTAAGTACACTTCCTGCTAGGAGGTAGCTAGGGTGAAAAGTGCTTTTACATAGCTACACAGGAAGGAAAAATATTACATCACTATAAATATAAGTATGCTTTAGACCTAGCTACTGACTCTACGTTGCAAGGAGCAGCCTACCAGTTCTCTTGTATACTACATCAAAGACAATAATTAATTTTGAAATGGCATTGTACCTAAAATTGAATTACAAAAGAGATAAAAACGAAGGCTATACTAGGTCACTTATATAATTGTAGCTAGGCATTATGCCCCAAAATATGTCCTTTTTATTGCACACCCTGCATTTGAATAAAGAAAGAAGACAAAATTAATGAACAAAGAAGGTGACTATAATATGGATGAAAGCAAGGAGACAAGACAGACATGACCTCGTGATGACAGTGCAAAGGAGGATGTTAAACATCTTCATAACAGGAATTTGTTTAGCGAATGCAATGGCTATAAGGATTCTGTAGAGAGCGAAGAGTTCAGCATTTTATGACAGGTCAGTTAAATGCCCAGGTTGTGGATGGTAGCTGCCATCCACAACCTACTCTCAGCGGTGTGGCCACCCACCTCTTCTGTGGGGAAGCACATGCACGTGGGGGAGGGCACGGCACTTCAGTGAGGCTCTATTCATATTGAGCAACAAACAAGTAGGAAAGGATAGAACAATAAAACATAGAGCAGAATCAGCAGTCTGATAACTCCAGCTCTTACTACTCAAATGAAAAGCACTGAAGTGCAAACGCTCGGCGCACTGTGACACGCACGCGTAAGTAAACGCATGCGCCGTACCACTAATTGATGGGCTGGGTTTAGTTTTAGCTGTTACTCGTGGTCTCTTGCCAGCTCGCGCAGAGTCTGACGCGGACTAACTACACTACTAGATAGCATGCGAGAGGCGATACACGCCCTGCGTTGCATCTTCTGGTGCCTCCGAGGTACGCAGAGCAGGCGGATCGATCATGCTGTAGTAAGCCGGCGTCCATTGTGTATTGCTTTGCATATTGGCTTTTTCGCGCTCTAGCTTTGCAACGGAGCGTTTTCTACGGTGGCCGACATGTATATACGGTGGCCGATAGATGCCATGCCGATTTCCATTCCGTTTTCCATTCACACTTTTTCCCATTCCAAATTCAGTTTTTTACGTTCCACATTTCACCGCGGCGCTAGCGAAGGGAGAAGTGTGCTCGCCAATACAATCACTGCTACATGCTGGGAGCGAACTGGGACCGCCAGGGAGTCCCTAGCCTCCTTCCCATGCCCCGCAAAACGGCCTACGAGGCTACGATCGTACACGGCCGTCACTCACGGCTAGCTAGGGGGGCGTAACCGCGCCTGCGGCTGCTGTTGTCATGATTGGTAAAGCCCGCTCGAGCGCACAGGGTTTAGGGTAAGGGTTTATAGTAGTATGCTAACTCCCGCCTGCCTTGGTATGCACCCAGATTTAGAGACGCTAGCCACTCTCTTACCCCTAGCTGCCAGCTCGCAGGTTAGAAAACCGGAAATAAAGAACAGCATTTGGAACGCATCGCTGGAAATTGAAAAATTGAATGGAAAAAAATGGAGTTTGAAATTGTTGACATTATGTTCCTGGTCAAGTCTGTAAAGTTTCCATCCGGCCATTTCAATATACATGAGTTTGTCCAATTCTGTAGTCATTCTACTAGAGCTAGATGAGTTTCACACCATCTTTCTTGAAGTTTCTCGGAAGGCACTCTGTCACAAAGGAGTACCCCTTCCTATCAGTCACAAGGTAGTCCACAGCTGTAGAATTTGGCTCTGGCCATAGTTACAAGCTGAAACACCCCCTGGGTAGAAGTAACTATGAAAGGAACTTTTATTTCAATCGGATTCCTCGTCTATGGAACTCCTTACCTTTCTTTGATATAACTCTTTCTCCTTCTGCAATAATCTCCAAGTTAGGGGCATATTTCTGGGATAATTTCATGTCCAACTTCGATTCAAACAATGTGTGTTCATATATATCACTATCTGTGTCCATGCCCCAAGTGTTCTCAATTACCAGTCAAAATGCATTTCAATGTTAATTTGTAATTTTTTGCGTTTTATGCCAGCAGCCATCAGCACAGTCTATCATGTACTTCACCTTTTTTGTTCTTCACTTCTTGTTTTCCACCAGCCTAAGTAATAATAATAAAAACGGAATGAATATCGCCATGGCACTATTTCGCCCACCATAGACCTTTACATCCTTCCAATTTCCATTTTGTCTTTTCTTTCCATTTTCTTTCCAAAATTTCCCTCCCATTTTCCATAGAATTTTTGTATATACCTTGTATTCCAATTTTTCCAAATTCGATTTCCTTTTTTTCTTCCCCATTTCGCGCTTCCGTTCTTCCGGTTTTTCTCCCAGCCTTCTAGAATGTAGCTTGACCATCGCGGCGCTGACTGCCGTCCTTTTTTTTTTCTTTTTCGGCTTCAGAATTGCATGCAGCACGCTCGGATGTCCAACGGCACCTCTCTGACGTGACCTAGCTACACTGGTCTCCCCCCTAACCCAGACCTTCTCGCGTAAGTGGTCTGCCCCGTTAGTCCACTGTCGCTAGTCCACCACACACACCCACCTTTAGACCCCCCTGATCGGTAATGTCACGAGGGGGGACGTTAGCTTCGCAATCCAGTCCGTAAGGGGGAAAAAAAAAAAAACACAGTATAATATATTCCCAGCCGCATCGGCCAACCCTAAGGCTCGGCGCATGTCTTTTTCTGTGTTCGTCCCCATTAGCCACGATTCTCTGATGGCCGTAGGGGCCTATATAGTATCAACATCGAACGTGCGCAGCGCGTGTTGGGCGAACAGAAAGTGGAGGTACAACATGGAAAATGGGAGGAATTTGGAATGGAAACCGAATGGAAGTGGAAGGATGGCACTTATTCGGCAAGCCGTAGTTTCAGAGAAAACTGTTCGACATTTCTGACCTTCATTGCCCGTTCAGTAGGTGGTATTCTTTGTGAGACGAACGAACACTCGAGAAGTGAGATGACGAGAACAGACACACACAGACAAACCCAACCCTCGCTGCGCATGCGCGCCGAGGGTTACAACACGTACATTGGCTCTCAGATATTTGTATAGCTAACTGCTGATCCTTTTGCTATTCTTTGTCATAGTTGCATATTCTCCTTCATAAGATCCCTTACAGCACTCTCAGATGATACACAGTGTCGTTCATCATGTGCTCAGGTATATCCATCTTTGTATATAGCTAATATGACTATGCTTACTTCACGGTCCTTCAACCACTTCTGTTTTTCTTGTGGTGTACGGTGGACAGCACTCCACAGCTCTGCACACTCTATATACCTCTCATAGTCAAGGCTGTATTTTTCACAGTGTAGCTTTGAGTAACATGCCGTAAATCACAGTACATCTATATACTGTCATTGGGTCCTACGACAGTGTTCACTACAAATATATATTTTTTATACTGTATAATAATTTATATAATTATATATAGCTCCTGTTGTAACCACAACTTAGACTGCATGAATAATTATAACGTGACTAAAGAAAAGTAAGTAGTGTGTAGCTAGCTACAAAACAGTTCTCCACAATATTTCCCTGGCCTAGAGACAAGGCCGAATGTTACTGTTCACAACTACATATGCAGGGTTGGGTGCTGTGGAGACACGGTAAGAGACTCCATAGGCCAAATTATCTCTAGTGGCTGGACCAGTTTCAGCCACACGATGCTGCTGTCGTACATCATCCACTGTTTCATAGACTCCAATGTCTGGGTGACTGTCACCATCGCCAACTGTCTCATAGATTACTGCTCTGCCACTGTAAAGGGAGGAAATCACACTTCAGTAGTAATTAGTCTACTGCTGCTGCAATACTGTGCTACTGACTACTTCTCACTTCTCATAAGAAGGAATACACTGTTCTATAATTACCTTGGATCAGTATAAGAACTGTTTCCTGCAGCAAACAATAACATTAGCTTAAAAAATGAGGATCACTTTGGGTGAGAGAATTTTCATGCATGATCAAAACACCCATGCAAAAAATAACTATTTACACACTTTCAAACTTCCAAGTTCTTTAAACTTACTTGTAAAGATGGGATTGTTGCACTGTAAAAGAAAGACAACAATATTATAGATACTCAAAACCTAATCCAAGAGTGACTAGCACTAAAAGTGTACCTTGTAAGTCCGAATGCATGTGGTGGCAACTAGTAGCAGCAGTACTGGCAATAGAATACCTCCACTGATTGACACAGGAATGATCCAGGCCAGCTGACTCAGTATGTCTGAGTCCTGACAATCTGCAAAAATCAACAGATGTAAGGAAGCAAAGCCTACTAAAAACTATCTGTTGTCAGACCTCTCTCTCCTCCAACAAAGACACTGCCCATAGTGTTGAAGGCCCCAGAGAGTACCACCTGATAGTCCACAGTACATCCGTCCCGTTCAAATGTACAAGACACTGATACCCCATCACTATCTGCAGGGAGAAAGAGAGCTAATAGTAATGCTTTTAAGGTAAGAGCTCACTGAGGTAATCCAGAGTGCTGGGATGACAGTCTCCTATGGAGCAGTTCATAGGCCAACACAGAGAACATGACACAAACAAACTGCACAGGTGGTCCTGTGTAAATTTAGATGCACGTAGTTTATTCAATATGTCAGTGGATAAGTGCATGTTATATACTTTGTAGATACAAGTCCTGTTGAATGAGACAGAGTCTGTGTCACACAGACAATCATTGCAGTCGCACTTTCCATCCTTCTCTCTGTCCTGACTGTGTGCACACACTCTCTGTTTAGAGAATCAAGCAAAGTTGTGTCTCTATCTCACAGCCCATTGCACACAAACACAGATTTGTAAGTGCTCTATCAACTCACGCCAGGGTACTGTTCATTGTAGCAGTTGTCAGGGTCGCAGCCACAGTCATCTCCAGAGTACTGCTGACCAGAGAGAGGAGCTGTCCCACACTCACAGTCGCAGTCACACTTCTCTCCATCACACTTACACTCTCCCCTACCTGGGTACGTAAAGTGTATATTACTGTGACATACTTGACCTGAGAGTGCGTACTATAGACTGACAAGTATTGTAATATGATGACATTGAATAATCACTGCTTCACACAGTACTACAGTGGAACCCCGCTTAACGGACACCCCTCTACAACGGACACCGCGTTATAACGGACAAACTCGCAGGTCCCGATTGTTTTATCATACAGTTCCGTACGTTCATAACCCCTCCAGAACGGACACCCCGCTACTCCGTATAACGGACAGTAAAACCAATCCCAAATGCTTTTCAACGTAGAAAAAACCCCGCGTAATGGACAGTTTGCCACACCCCCTGCCAGCGACAACATGGTTACAACTAAAACTGCTTTAGAGACGTCCATCAGTGCGAAGAGCTTCACTAGTTCCAACTAGTAGGCGAATGCGGTATTGGCGAGCACGAGCCATCCTAGCACCGTCTAGAAGCGCGTTATCCTGACGCATGCGCAGGTAGCACGTGATTCCTGCGTCGTAACTGTAGTCGAACCTCTCTCTCCTCTGCAGACTCGGTGGCAATTCTCTGATGTTGATTCCTGCGTAGTAGCGCCTTAACTACAATACCTTAGCTTTGGGTAGACAGAGTACACTGGATGAGTATATACTTTCTATAGACTTTGACTACTGTCATCATCATCATCATCATCAGTCTAGAGTATTAAATTGTGTAATACTGTATAATCAGGCAAAACCCCTCCATAAAGGACACCCCGCTATAATGGACAAAATGTTGTGGCTCTAAGTTGTCTGCCTTAGAGGGGTTCCACTGTAATA
>CASHTH010002913.1:0-33839 GCA_030341885.1 Geodia barretti
ACAGCATCAACGTGTACGAGTTCCTTGTTAGTCTCCGCGAGAGAAGAGTACTCATGGTCCAGACTCTGGTACGTACAATTCATGGTATACCAATGGAGGAGCGTGGTCTATGTATTTTACACGAGTTGGCAACTTTAACGGGACGAGGTGCATAGAAAAGTACTATTGCTCTAACTGCAGGCGCAGCATGTGCTTGTCCACGATGCACTGTGTGAGGTCATCCAGTGTGGAGACACAGAGATCTCAGCCTCCAGACTGAACACTGCTGTGGAAGTCATGGCCCAGAGCTTGCCCGAGAGACTTTCACTGGATTCCAGCAGCAGTTTCAAGTCAGAATGAATAGTTGCCAGTGTAGTTAATACTTTTACTACAGTTGGAGTATGGAATGGTACCATCTTCTATCTCACTGCACCTATACCTATTTCGCCCACATTTTGCATCCTCCCCTACATGAGTGTGTCAACGATTTTGCGTTTTTTCTAAGCGCATGAGTAGAAAAAGAGACAAACCAACTAACCTTAATACTTTTGCTATACAGTTGGATATGAAATGCTGCCATCTTCTATCTCGCTGCACTTATCCCTATCTCGCCCAAATTTCATGTCCTCGCCTACCTGTGTGTCAACGATTTTGTAGACACAAGAGTACGAAAAAGAGACAAACCAACTATCGTTAATACTTTTGCTACAGTTGTAGTATGGATTGCTACCATCTTCTATCTCGCTGCACCTATCGCCCATATTTCGCGTCCTCCCCTACATGTGTGTCAACGATTTAGCATTTTTGTAGGCACATGAGTAGAAATAGAGACAAACCAAGTATCCTTAATACTTTTGCTACAGTTGGAGTATGGAATGGTACCATCTTCTATCTCAGCACCTATCCCTGTCTCGCCAAATTTCACGTCCTGAGTGTGTCAACGATTTTGCATTTTTTTTCTAAGCGCATGAGTAGAAAAAGAGACAAACCAAGTATCCTTAATACATTTACTACAGTTGGAGTATGGAATGGGTACCATCTTCTATCTCGCTGCACCTTTCCCTATCTCACCCAAATTTTGCGTCCTCCCCTACATGTGTGTCAACAATTTAGCATTTTTTGTACGCACATGAGTAGAAATAGAGACAAACCAACTATCCTTAAACAACGAAACTGTGGTAGATGACCCCTTTTACTTTTGCACCACCTAAACCATTTTGTAACTTTTGCACCAGCTAGTATTATTGCCAACGGTTGTGATTATTTCACAATAATAGCTGCTGGATCATGTGAGTCGCAAGCCAATGGAGCAAGATTTTGTCAAAGCACATGAACATCCTTCAAAGAACCGCTACCCTGACCACCTTCCTTGTATGCTAGTTTTCAATACCCTAATGTAGCTATTTTACTCGTGTGTATAATTATACAGATGTGGAGTTCATGCCATGCCTGAAACCAATTGAAAGAGAAGGCTCCTACATCAATGCAAGTTTTATCGATGTGAGTAAAATGTTCAACAGTGGGACTCTGAAATTAGCCTGAAATGATTGCAGGGATATAAGCACCACAGGGCCTACATTGCGACACAGGCTCCATTGCAGAGCACGGTGGGAGACATGTGGAGAATGATGTGGGAGGTGAAGAGCAAGGTTATGGTGCTGCTGTGTGCCTTCGAAGAGGATGGCCACGAGGCTTGTCATCCATTTTGGCCCCAAAACGAGGGGGACACTGCGAAGTACGGGAGGGTGACTGTCACTCTCCAGTCAGAGATCCTTATGGGGAACTTTGCCTCACGAACACTACTGCTGAAGGGAGACCAGGTAGATGGCCATAGCCAAACAGTAGTCAAGGACGCGTATTCCATTCTTTTGTCACCGTTTATATAGGCCCGTGACAAAATTATTTGGAATGACGATTAGAGCCACTGTCAATTACTGGGTTTTGAATGAAGTTGTTTATAGTTATTCCGGTGTGAAGAAGTAGAGGAAAGAGCTGTTTGCTTTTGGAGTTTTAGAAGTATTAAAGCTGTTGGTTTGGTATACACTAGTGACTGACATGGAGCTTAGGTTAGCACTTTTAGAGGGAGTAAAAGGCAGAGGACAGACACAATAACTAGAAACACACTCTGAATGTTATGCAGGTGGTTGGTCAAGAGGGAGAAGGGAGAGTGGTGACCCAGTTCCACATAGACTGGCCAGAGCACAGCCAACCAGTCTCCACTGCCTCAGTCCTGGAGCTGTTGGATGTGGTCACAAAGGCCCAGATGAACTCTGGAACTAGACCCATCACTGTCCTTTGCAAGTAAGGCAATCTACTGCAGTTGACAATGGTATGACTACTAGTGATGCTGCACGAAAGCTGTTCAGCTGGGCCTTATCAGCAGAGCATTATCTTCCCCAGGGCACCGGTTTACCAATAGTGAATTGAGGTTCCAAACTAATGAGATTCACCCCCACCACAAGTCCACTAACCTGTCACCCCAGACTGTTGTGGTTTAGAGCAAATGCTCTTCCAAAGGCTAAAGAACTGAAAATGTCAAACTCCAGCCAGATGCTTATATCCTCTATGCCAGGGCAGTTCTGAATACATTGCTGCATTAGTATATTATAGCTCAGTGGGTATAAGCACTCTGCCTGGACCGCTTGAAACAACTATAGGGATGACCTTTGATCAACCACATGGTAGCATGCGACTCTGTATGCGTATACACATGTATCTGTCTCTCTGTCAATTGGCAAACTTACAGAGTCATCCTGAGTGCATACACATAGTTGTGTTGTTTCCATTGCCACCTTTGCATTTGTCTCCACCTCATGCATTTGTCTATTGCTGACATGTGTAGCTGCCACTGGCCCATAATTATGGTATACCTTCTCCCGACCCATGCAGTGATGGAGTGGGTCGAACTGGAACCTTCATCTGTCTTCATTCTCAGTTGGAGAGACTCAAGACAGAGGGTGTGGTGGACTTCTTTCAGGCTGTCAAGTATGCTCGCATCCACAGAGCAGGACTTGTCCAAAATGCTGTACGTGATCTATTTCTCCTTGTCTTTCTTTGTATTAGACAATTCTTTGGCTCTGATTGATCGTCTGTGTTTCATCCTCTCAGGAGCAGTATGCTTATGGCCACGAGGTTTTGGCTGACTTTGTACACAGTTATGACAACTATGCTAACTTCAAGGAACTTGTGTAGATCGTGTGTCCAGTGACACTTTGTACACAATACATAAGTTGTGTTGTGTAGGTATGCTACTGACAGGTCTCAGTTTTTGAGAGTAGCTATGTGTGTGTATTTTGAGCTATATTATAGCAGCAGTTATTATGTGTATCACTGTATACAGTGGTGGGATTGTCTGTGTTCTGCCCCTGAGGGCTTCTCACATCAAGTGGTTTGAATCCCTATAATTGTCGAGCAAAACGAGCCTATACTTATAGAGTAATCAACATGCGAGATTACGACACTATAATTATTCCCAGCAGGCGATCACACATACCATCATGTTATAATACTTATAACAGAGAAACTATTATTGTTTTTGTGCTGCATACGTGTGACTCTCACATGCATGCCAAAAACGCATTGCATTCGTCCACATCATAATTATTTCAAAAATATTTAGCTACTGGCTAGAGAAGCAGCCCACTGAATTGTGTGTGATTTTGGCACTCTGCAAGCGTATCCGCAAAACATCACATTAATGGTAATGCTCTATTTACCTGGTTAACGTCTTTTGTTAGTAGCTGTAAGAGCATCAATCACTGAAATTCCAAGTCACACCAGAAGATGTCTAACTATTTGTTGGATCTGCTCATAAGCATGCATAGTGCTTGTTTTAATTATTGGCGAGCGGAAGCGAGCCAACCTAGTCGTTCGTTCGAGCGGATTTTTCTATTTATTATACGACATGCTTTCAGCTCGTCAGTTGTGTCCACCAGGCAGCTGGCATGCAGCAGTATCTGCACGAGCAATTCTAGTTTATTTCCAAGTTGCACCTTCGAATGAAGAGTGGGAAGAGGTGCAGCCTCGGTCAGTTACCGAAGATTGCAGCGCATGCCGTCAAATGGAGGAGCGTTATCTCGCTGGCTAGATGGATCGGCGCATATTATTATCGCGAGGCAGCGTGTGTGAAAATGTGTAAAAATTTGGAAATGATATCGGATAAAAAGAAGCGCGTAAAGAAGCCGCACATGCATACTTACACGACGTACGCTGTAAGGTAAGAACCGTTCTGCTCACCTGCTCACCGTTCAGGCAATATACAGTACGCATGTAACGGCGACAGGTAGATCTGTCTTGCTTCACGAAAGCGCTGACGGCACGTCATGCAGCCCCAACATCGCGGGCAAATACTAAGTTGGGTCGCTCCCGCTTGCCAACAATGTTCAACATTTCCACTAGTAATAATAGTCTTCGATACAACTTTGAAATGTCACCAACACGTTTTTCCTAAATGAACGACCCTTTCGGGGTCGGGATGTGTCATAATAAACATCAACTGTGCTGACTTCTGGAAACTGGAGTCCTCACCTACCAGAATAAGAAGTTCACCTCTTGCTGCTATAGCCTTCTGCATGATTGCTACAAATCCAGGGTTCTGCCTTAGTGTTGTGTTTGTAAAAGTGCTCTCCCAGTCTGACAAGGTCATATCTCTCTCCACTGTCTTAGATATAAACCTGTTTACGGCGGGTAAGATGGCATCCATTTCATTCGGAAATTCACGAAAATACAAAGAGCCGTATATTCCAACATCGAGGGATAGAGCGACACCACTATAACCATACTTTGATTTTAAGTTTTTGACTACCTTGTATAAGCGATAAAGACACCTATTGACTGTAAATTCTTTTAGTTTTAGTGGCCTGACAATGCTCTCCAACCTCACCATCACAGATATGTACCTGCCTCGTTTCAAATACTTGTCAATGTAGTTGTCGGCACTAGTCTCGACAAGTTTGCTGGGTCTAATGCTAAAGAAGCTCGCCGACACACTTGACCTCTGGCACTCTCTTTGACTCATAATGAGTCGAAATGTTTCCAGTTCATTAGTAACCCCTGCAAACAGGGGAAACAGAACTACGACTTCAGACCTGTTGTAAGTACTATAGAGCTGGCTCTGGAACTCTTCAAGGGTCATTGACACGTTTGATCCATTATAGTCCAAACACACATGACCAACCATTTCAAATCCGTTCCATTTCGAAAATTGTCTCCCTTGCTCTAGTACATCTCCATGCCCACATGTTCGGCAGCGACTGAACTTGGTATCACACTTGTACTGCGCAACCAGAAGTTTTCGGGGAGCGTCAGCTAGAAACTTACTGTACGGTACCAATGAGCTAAACCCCCGAGATCTCGCAAAATAATTAAACTCGTCAGCATCAAAGACGTCACTGAATGGAAGTTGCTCCGTCCAGTTTTCATTGGCCTTCTGACCGACATTGGAGCCAAAAGCAAAAGGCTCGACAACTCGGACTCCACCCACGAACGATGACAGACAAAGAAAGCTCATCATGTTCAAAAACGCTCCAGTCCCCTGGTCAGAGAAGTGGAGACCTACCCAGTATCCCACACCTCTGGTTTTTGTAAGTGTCACTGCACCAGTACGACCATTCCGAAGTAATGACCCAACTTCCCCAAAATCATCAGTAAAAGGGCAATCCTTGACTGGTTTCCTTGTAGTTGCAATAAGTGGTGAAGGTGTCGCATTAGTAAAAACCGACGGTAAATAGTTAATTGATATAAAGAGAGAAGCTGATTGGGATGATTGATGAAGGAATGCCTTTGGTTGCTGTCGCGTTAGATAGAGGACAAAAGTAGATGTAATTGCTATAATAACCAGAAGACACAACGCAAACTTTGAGCCATGTTTTGAGAGCACAGCAACCTAACAAAGTAAAAAATGAAGTGCAAACCCTCGACACAAAAGGAACATTCACACAGCAATAGTATACCACAAAATACACAGGTGCAAAAAGTATACTTTATCCCTAATTACTACATTCATGCTACATTCCCGAAAATGAACTAGCACACTGGGTTTTTGAAATTTTGGGACATCTATTGCCAGAAAGGGAGAATACTGACTGATATTATGCTAAATATTGCAAAAACGTATCAATCTTGCACAGAAGAGAGGGAAACCAAAGTGGTTGATTCGTAAGTACACCGTGTGATGCCCACTGTGGCTCTATTACGTAGTCTCACTGGCCAGGGGAGAGCCTATAGCAGACATGAAAATCCAGGGACATAAGTGGCCTAAGTGATGAACTCGCTTGCCCCTAAATCTGCGATCTTTTGATTGCCATACACACTTTGAGTGTCGCCCTGGCCGCGAGAGTTTGGCCAGCGAGAGTCGCCCAACCCGGCATGTGCTCCAAAAAGTCCTGTCTTACCATGATAATAGCTTGCCTCTTTCTCTCAGTCTCTGCTGAGCCATCAAAGTCACTCTTCGCTGGCTGGGCGGCCACGAGGGGTGTGGCTTCGCAGGCGCACGGCTGCATTCGCTCTTACAAAGACACCAGACAAAACAGGAGTTCCTCGGACTTAGACTTGTAAGCAGAAAGGGCTGGGTAACTAACTACAATTTCTTAGCTATCGGCAGCAGGCGCTCGCTCGACCGCTCCGTCTGCTGTCCACGCGCTGTATGCTAGAAAATACCATGTGATGCATGCACTTTCACATAAGAACCCTGGTGCCGTAGCTCGGCGGCTTCAGTACAATCCACCGGATCGTCTCCGGTCTCAGGGTTGCTTTTATCTCGGCTTTTATCAATCTACGATGATTAGCAACCACAGTTTCAAGGAAAACTTGTTCAGTCACGAGTGATCACAACACACCTGTATTTTTTTAATGTATCTAGCCAACACTCGTCACTGTGCTGTTTTGCCGTCACTGAGGTTTGCTTTTAGCTCTATGTATTTCTTCTTGGGCAGTAAATATGACCATTGGGTGAGTCCCCAGGGAGAAACTGATTTCTCTAATTATAGCTAGCTACTGCCTAACATTTTCTGTAACATTTTGTTGTTGCCTTTTGTATCGGCTGCCTCTCCGATGCTACGTAGCTATATACCAGTCTCACTGCTCACTGCTATATGGCTCACATTGTGTATAACTTAGCCTCTTGTGTGTGATTATCACCTATGTTGGTGGAGAGCAGCCCTTTACAGCCGAATTGTCTTTCTCTTGCCATGTGTAACTGTGCAATAGGCGTAGGAGGGAGCACGTTAGGAGGTCTTGTTGTTGGAGGTATTGTTGTTAAATATAATATGGTAGCTATAGTACTCTTGCTGCAAAAGGTGACTGGCATATTATTAGCTACAAGTTTGTTTTGTCCACACACACAATGTCATTGAGTCTTCATGCCTGCAACAAAGTTGGCATAGTGGTGTTTTGCTCCTTCCTCCTGACCCTCTGTTTCTGGTTTCACCGGTCGAGGTACCTGATAGTCATTCTCTTTGTCGAGAGACTCGCGAGCAATATTCTGGTAGGCGGACCTTGTAGTCGTGCTGTCTCCACCTTCTTTAGCAACGGTGTCATCGTACATCGGAACATAGTCATCACCGGTGTTAAGCTGACTCGCTATACAAGCCGTGTCGTTGACGGATGCATACTCCGTCTCACGCCCTGGCAATGAGAGAGCAGCATTTGGATTCAAAAGTGAGTAATCGACAGGGGGACGGGCAGCGCTTCGAGAGATCTTTGGAGGGGAAAAACTGTGTTTTTGAGTAAGGCTCGGGATTGCCTCCGGTAGCAGGGGCTGCATTTTGCTGCTCTTCGAAAGGTAGGGTATTGTTGGGAATAGGCAGAGGAGGAGGAGGGTGGGGTGAAGGGTGAGAGTATGGGGATTCGGAGTCGAGAATTGTCTCGTAGATGCTGTCTGCCTGCTCGTACACATTGCTGTCATCGTCTTCCACAGGCTTGGATTTAGCAGCTGCTGCAGTACTTGGAGCACCGAAAGTGGTGTTTAAATGATTGAGTGGATGTGCTGAATGGAATCTGTGGAGAGAGAAGTGAGGAAAACAAATTTATCATGAAGTAATAAGTGACCTACTGTAACTGGCGATCCCGCACTTTCTTCTTCCTGTAAAGCGACACTGTTCCAATGCACACTAAAACTGCGAAAATCATCATCAGCATTACGACCACCACACCCACAATGGAATAGGTGAGGTTTGAGGACAGTGGTTCGCCCTCAGAAGCATCGCTTCTTTTGTCAGCATCTGTCACAGCTGTAGGTGTCTCACAGTATGGCAGATCTTCCCCTTCAAGAGGAACTGAGCAAAATTGCAGTGTTGTTAAGTGAACCCCTTCAATTACGGCCTTTGACTCCATATCGCTCCATTCTTGAAGTTTGTCCCTGATATCTTTGCTATCAGTGAGGTTGGTTCCTATTATTCTGCCCAACACTATGAGCCAGTCGGTGTGGGCTGAGATGCACTGGAGCTGGTCCACCTCCAGGTAGTCTACAGAGAACTGACACTGGCAGCTCTTCTCCAGTTCAGGCACTAGTGAATCTTTCATAGACTTTAGTTTTGCATCTACATGGTAGAGCTGTGGAAAAGGGGACTTTCTTTGAAGCACGATGCGAATACAAATACACGACAACTTACAATCCATTGCTGACAGTCTATTGCTCCAGTAAAGAACAATTGAAAGCGGCTGTACTCTGACACTGCAAAAAAAGTTTTTCACATTGAGCAGATTGGCACCAACAAACTTACGTCCAACAGTTATAACATCACTAAAGGTTCCAGTACCAAACTCTGTATTGGTTGCAACAGCCACTCCATACGTCAGACTGGGGACAAGGCCACCAATCGTCACATTAGTGTCCGTCTGGATTAGTTTGAAGTCTGGTTCTTCTCTTCGTGACCGAGGGTCACTCCTGACGGGATAATACTTGACCACGTAGGACAGGATGGGGGAGTTTGCTGCGTTGTCCTCAACCGCCGGCCAGGTAACTCTGATCTGGGTGGCTGATATTCTCTCTGCTGAAACGCCTTCTGGAGCTGGGGACTCTGTGCACAGAGGAGAGGAGTATAATATCAAGGATTGATGAAAAGGTTTCCCTGCATTACCTCCATGATGGGTAACGAGAGATACTGGCTCGGAAAATGGTCCAGGTCCAACACTAGTTTTGGCGGCTACTGAAAAGCTGTATGAAGATGACGCATTCAAACCACCAATACTGTGACTTGTAGTATTGTCTACAACCAATTCTCTCAGGCCTATTATCTTTACAACATAGCCGGTAATCACTCCGTTGTGTTTGTTAAGAGGTGGAGGAACCCAGCTGAGGAAAACGCCTTGTGGGCCACTGTTGATAGCTGTCAGGTTCCTTGGAAAAGCATCTGGAACTGAGAACAGTATCACAATTATATCCAACATGAATCCAACGCACAATTATTTGAGCAGTGAATGTGAGTGGTAAACACAGGTAAAGCAAAATAGAAAAATCACGCAGTGTAGATGGATTTGCTTTTCTTGCTATTGGCGAGCGGGAGGGAGCTAACCTAGTGGTCCGAACGGCGCGATTTTTAATATATAATTATATGTCCAAATGTCATGTAAGTGCGCATGTGTGGCTTCGTTGTATGCTCACTCCCGCTTGCCAAAAATGCAATGCATTCGCCTACTGGTTTATACAAAGATCCTTACTATCTTCTGGCATTTGTACATGGGTAGTGGGAGAGTGTGGCCCGCTTCCTGCCGACGTGAATGCAGCCACTGTATAGTTGTAGTTGTAGTGAGGATGAAGGTTGCGTATGACAAATGTAGTGCTTGAATCTCGGGTCAGGTACTGGCTCAGTTTGTTTGTCTCCAACTCCATTACGTTCATAGCATACTTGACTATTATGCCATTCTGGTGCTCGAGTGGCGGAGGACTCCAGAACAAGCGAAGTGTCCTGGAGTCAGACGCTATGTGAGATATACTGCGAGGATAACCTGACGGAGCTGAAAAGTATATTATATTACATAACCGTCTAGATATATACACACAGCTTTACTTACCATCAGCTGGCATCTCCACCAATATTACGTTCACTGATTGATGGAGCCCAGCACTCGTCCTCGCAGCAACCACACAGAGATAGAAGGTTCCCGGCTGCAGACCAGTAATGACAACGCTCGTGGACGCAGTCGTTGCCATTCGGGACTGACTGTTGCTGTAGAGAGGAGTGACAGATACCCGGAAGTCGAGGTAGGTGGCTCCATCCTGCGGAGGGAGCCAGGAGACGTTCAGTGTCTGGGTCGACAGAACTGTTGCATTGAGATTCCGCACTGTATCTGGAACTGCAGCATGAACAAGAGCTATAAATAATTTGGTACTGTCATAATATTATTATTATGTTCGATTTCATCAGGTAGTAAGTGAAGGTTGTGTTATGCAGTTATACCTGAGGTGTTAGTGGTGAAATTTAATGGCGGTGGACCGAGGACCTGGGGACACAGTCACAGCAGCTACACCGCAACTGTATTTCGTGTTAGGCTGCAAGGAGCTCATCAGAAGGTGCGTCTCTGGCCCAGCAGTGTGTACGTTTACAACCTCTCCTCGAGAGCTGTTGCGGTGGATTACGTAATTTTGGATAACTCCGTTGTGGTCTCTCTGAGGTGGAGGAGACCATCGCAAGAGAGCATAGCTGGATCCCACTTCATCCAGGGACAGATTGAGTGGTGGACTCGAAGGTGCTGCAAAAGGACAGAGAGTAAAACTGGTTATGCGGTGGGCGTGAAGGTGTTGTACAATTTTGTGAAACTCGTTTTCAAATGGATCTGAAGTTGCTTTATGGGTATGTAATTCAGAGAGGGTTCTTTGGTAAAGCATTTTCCCTGTTGGATTAGGAGGTGCTGTATGTATGTAGCTACCTGCAGATGGCATCTGTATTGTTTGTGAAGGTGAATACGGTCCATTTCCGACTGCTGTATAGGCTGTCATTCTGTACTGGTACACATTGTGTGGGCGAAGATTTTGTAATATGAAAGACGTCCTCGAGCCACTGAGATAGTGAGTTGTTGTGTCCCCAAGTTCCATGTTGGTGATGTTGAGCCCATACTGCATTATGTCGCCGTTTTGTTCCTCTGGGGGTGGGGGGTTCCAATGGACAAGCAGTGTTGTGGGGCCAGATGCTATGGCAGTCACGTTCATGGGAGAACCAGTAGGTACTGAGGACAGGGAAAGTTTGGTATTGTAGGTACATTTATGCACATGTGTTTAGTACAGTAGACACTATAAAATGGTAACCATGTGTATTCTGAAATATCTGCCAGCATGAACATTGATGCAGCAAAACAAATACTGCAGTAGACACCGTGTAAAGTAAATCTTTCTATCCGTTCTGCTTTGTGCTACATCATGCAAAACACGAGTTGGTAGAAAAACATACTCTAGCTATAATCAATGATAGTCTTGCAGTTACATAGCTTGCAAAATCGCTTGATCACTGACACATGTGACAGCCTTGAAATGACTAAACTTACTGTCAGGAGGAAGTTGAACCAGCACAAAAGAAAGTGGCCCGAGGCCTGAACGCGTTCTGAATGTAACGGAACACTGGTAGACGTAGTTAGGATGTAGAGCTCCCACCACTATGGACTTTGAAACGGTCGTAGTGAGATATCCATCATCAGTACCAGACCCTCCAAAGTGTGCGACGCGTACTTGGTATTCGATAATCTCATTGGCCGTGTTAATATCATCAGGAGGAAAACCAGGAGATGTTCATTGATTGAGAAGAAACAGCCACCGCCACAAGTCCCTTTACAGTTCCAGCAACTAGATGCAAGAAGAAACAGTTCAATAATGGAAACAAAACACTGTGTGACACTTTACCATCAGGATCTGTGGTGATTGAAATTGGGTCAGAGAATGGGCCAACTGAAACGGTTACTGCTGAAACGACACAGGTGTATGTGATTCCTGGCTCCAGGGACCCGATATTGATAGATGGCTGTGAAGAGACGGAAGTTTGGTTCTTAGTGCTTCTGTGCTGTTCCCCTCTGTCAGTGCAACAATGTAATGTCGGATTACACCATTATGTGATTCTTTTGGTGGAGGTTGCCACTCAAGTAGAACATAGCTGGATCCTTTCTCTATGAGACTCAGGTTCGAAGGAGAGCTGGATGGAGCTGGAAATCATAGAGCAAAATGGAGCAATGGGCAAGATAAGCATAATTATGCACAAACCATCTTCGGGCATGCGAAGTACTACATCTCCACTGAAGGTGCCGAGACCTATAGTGATTGCAGCCACTCTGATGTGATAGACTCTGTACGGATGTAGATGTGGCAGAGTCCAGTGAGCCGTCGCATCAGTGGTCCGGTACCAAGTCTTCTCCCCTGTAGCTTGCTCATACAAGGAGACATTGTAGTGCCTGATCTTCCCGTTTTGCTTGTCTGGCTGAGGTTCCCTCCAAGTGATAGTGAGATCAGTTGAAGAAATTGGGTGGGCCGTTACATCCCGAGGTGGACCTGTGGAAACTGCAGGAAAAATACAAGCAATTGCATTGAAAGGTGTACTTTAGAATTTAGGAAGGTTTTCTAAAAATGAACTGTCCAGCTCACCAGTCTCGCTTGTTCTAAAGGTTTGAGCAGTTGAGTTTGGGCCACGTGCAATAGTGAATGCAGCCAGCTTGATATCGTGGTGGGTGTAAGGGTGGAGCCCAGTGACAGTTACATTGGTTGAGGATGTAGTGTAAACTGCATAACTGCTCGGTGGCTCCACTTGTCTTATGTATATGATGTAGTACTGAATGATTCCATTCCACTGAGATGGATTAGGTTGGGTCCACGATATAGCCAAGCTGTTGTGAGTGGCGTTGGTGCTTATGATATCGTAAGGATGACCAGATGGTGCTGCGGGTGGAAATAGCCTTCATCAGTGACAGACAAAAGGCAAAGCATGATAATACATACCATCTTGCAGTGTTTTGATCACTACGGGATCAGTGAATGGTCCTGGACCCACCGGCGTCGATGCAGATACATTGCAGCTGTACGTATAGAAAGGATGCAGTTCACTGATGGTTATCTCTGGAATGTTACTATTTCTCTCAACGATTTCCTTTGTTTCGGGCACGAAGCAACGAACAGCATAGGAGCGTATGACTCCATTGTGATGTATTGAAGGTGGCGGCTCCCATTGTAGCTGAATTGAAGTGGAAGTGACATTTGTAACTTCCAGAGATAGTGGTTCATGCGATGGAACTATAGGGTAGAGCAGAGTATGGTGTAACGAATAGCAAGTTTATTGAATGCTACTGTTAAACCGTACCATCTTGTGACGTCTCCACAATTACTGCTTCACTGAATGGACCCAAACCAGCAGAATTATTAGCAGCAACTCTCAGCCAGTAGCTAGTAAATGGAAGAGCTGGGACGGTATACCTCGTCGACTCCACTTTTACCGAATGGTTGCCACTTCTGTCACTCCCATACTCTACAACATAACCAGTAATTATCCCGTTTTGGTCCTCAAATGCCAGGGGCATCCATTGTAATTGAATAGAGTCTGATGCAATACTGCCTACTGATACAGTTGGTGCTCTACTTGGTGCTGCGGATAATAGAATGAAACTGAAACATTTTTCACATTTTATGTGAGCTTACGAGCTTCAGGCATGGTAACAGAGATCTCTGGACTGTAAGGTCCTTGCGCTACAGTAGTGGCTGCTATGCTGATTGTGTACTCAAAATTCGGACGTAGAGACTCAAGTGTCATTTCCAGCTCTGTGGCTGTCCACAGTGCAGCACTGTTTGTATCAATCCAGGCGACCACGCGGACATTGTAGTGGAGAATTTCTCCGTTCCGTGCATCATTCGGTGGGGGTTCCCAGGAAATGAAGAGCGAGTATGGTGAGAGTATACTGAGAGATACACCCACGGGAGATGCTGATGGAGCTGGAATGGATAAGAGAACATGAATGGCACAAACAAGTTAGCCATAATATTGCATCAGGACAGGGTAGAAAGATTGAACAAAGCCTAAACAAAATTCGAAAGATCCAGATAGAGAGGGAATGTTTTAGTGGCTGACCCAAACTATCAGGATTCAACCCATGTGAGGTTTAAAAAATATATCAATGATGTGACGAGGTGCCTGCCTCCTTAATGGGTTCCACAACATCCAATAAAGATATATGAATCTCACCTTCCTGCTGTGTTTGAAGTTGTACTGCTGTTGAATTGGGTCCGGATGCTATTGTGTATGCAGCTACACTGATTGAGTAGTTGGAGTAAGGGTGGAGCCCGTGGACGGTGTAGAATAGCACTGACGCGGCTGTCATGTACTTGCTTGCTTCCAACCAGGGTTGTTCTGGAACCACGTGGATAATGTACTGCCGGAGTTCTCCGTTCTTGTCTTCTTCTGGTGGTGGAGTCCAGGACAATGTCACATATCTGGATCTAAATCCCACAATTGCGAGGTCTTGTGGAGGTCCTGGAACTGCAAAAAAGTACCCGAGTGTAAAAATTTACACAGTAAAATTTAACCACCTCTGTGAAACATACGTACCATCCTCCAGTGTAGTGACATCAGCAAAGCGACTGAATGGACCCCCACCCACCGTCACCGCTGACACATTACACTTGTAGGTGTAGTATGGATGAAGACCAGTGATAGTTATATCAGTGGTGGTTGTCGTGTAGCTGAGCAGTAGTGGATCGTTTTGAACTGAAAAGCACAGTACTTTGTACGATTCAATGTCCCCGTTTTGTTCCTCAAATGATGGGGGCTCCCACTGCAAATGAATTGAGGTAGAGCTCAGTGGCCTCCCTGCAACATCTCTTGGAGGGCCAGATGGTTCTGAAAATAAAGTAAACTATCACTATCAGTTTTTCCTTCGTGGTAGGTACACCACCTAATGATAATAGTGAAGCAAAACAGAAGCTGTATGTACTAACCTGCTTCCGGCATGTGTACTTTTACTTGAAAACTGAATGGTCCTATGTCAACAGTCGTAGCTGCCACACTGACATTGTAGTGGTAGTATGGGTGAAGGTCATCAACAGCGAAGACCGTGGCGTTACTAAGTGTGTTTATCCTCCTCTCGGTCATGGTCTCTTCCTCCCAAAGTCTGATGCGGTAGCGACGTATCATACCATTGCGAGACTCAATTGGAGGTGGTTCCCAACTGATAGTTAGTGCTTGTGGTGATGTTGGATTCAGTAGCAGAGAATATGGTGGTGCAGAAGGTGCTGTGTAGAACAATCAGTATTATAATGAGATAGGCTTACAAGATCTTATGCATTACTTGCACTGGGATCACCACAGTATGCACTGAGTGTCTACTGCATGCTACCTATAATACAGTGCCCATATGGTGAAGCTGCTATTGTGCTTCTGCACCCATCACTGCTCAAATGGTTTACCCAGTGCACAGTAACTGACTGTAATAAAAACATGATGCCACCATTTTGTCGATGATTCAAGTGCACTGATGCACCATTAGGGCAGTTGTGTTTGGCTAATGCATCTACTAATCAAGAGGGATGGAATGATTACTTCACAGGCTTGAACAAGCTAATTTTCTTTTGATGTCAGGTTTATCAGGCACAATTTAGCTAAATGGAAAATGATCCATCCTGATGAACGACAAAGTACATAGTGGGAGCAGAAAAATAATATACCCTGAAAAAGATTCATAAAAAAACTTAGTTTACAGGCTACACATGAGCTATGAAGCTAAAACCACTTTTTCAACATACCGGCTTCATCTGTAACAAACTCATCATAGCCAGAACTAGGTCCAACACCAATGGTCACAGCAGCCACTGAGATACTGTATGAAGTATACGGTTGTAGCCCACCCACAGTGTGGTTAGTGAGGGAAGTAGGAGTTCTGTGTGAGGTAACAGAAGAAGGAGAGGTTATGGGGAATAGAGTGATGAAGTAGTGGCGGATGATTCCATTCCGTAGATCAGGCTCTGGCGCAGACCAAGTCAAAGTCACCGAATCTGGCCCCACATCTTTTGCCGCAAGATTACTTGGAGGTCCAGTTGGAACTATAGAGAAAACATACACTTAAGGATTAAAGAGGAGAACCTGTTACAATCCTTAGAGACTAACCGTCTTCAAATGTTGTAGTGAGGATAATGGCAGTAAAGGGGCCATGTCCAACAGTATATGCTGACACATTGCAGCTGTAAGTACGATAGGGAAGGAGACTAGTAATTGTGATGTTAGTGGTTGGAGTTGTGTGCCGAGTCAGTGTCTCTTCATCATTTACTACGGAGCAGAGGACAGTGTAAGAATCAATATCTCCATGGTGGTTTTCCTCTGGTGGTGGCTCCCAAGTCAGAGAAATTGAAGCAGAACTCAGGGGCACTCCCATTAGTCCAAGAGGAGCATGGCTTGGTGCTGTCAGTATCAGGTGTGTATATAATCACGAGAATAGGGAAAGAGAGAAAGACTTACCCTCTTCTTGAGTGTGCAGCTCTACAGTGTTACTGAGGGGACCACGACCCGCTAAGTTGACAGCGGCCACACCTAACACATACTCTGTGTGCGGAGTTGCCTGGATCGTGTACTGCAGCACATTAGCAGCTACAGAGATCGTCCTTAGTACGCCATCTTCGAGGTAGTCAATGATGTAGCCAGTGATGGTACCATACTGCAGATTTGTCGGTGGGGGAATCCACTGCAGGAACACTGAGCGTGAAGTTGAGCTGAAGGTAGTTATGGTAGGAGAGTCTCCAGGACCTTTGAAACAATAACAGTTTCCAATTACTAAAGGTTTGGCTATCACTATAATCTTACGTGTTACATTGGTTGTGGCAATGACAGTTCCACTGTATATACCAGATCCCGTGTCTGGTACTGCACGCACTTGCACGTTGTAGGTAGTAGATGGAAGAAGGTTGTTTAGGGCCAACCGCAGCAAACGTGATGTTTCTACCCAGGTTCTCCCAGAACCCTCCTCAATCACAAGCACTTGATAGCTATCGATGGTACCGCTCTGTTGATGTACTGGAGGAGGGCTCCACGTAACTAGAATCCTTTCGTGATCCAGTACTATCAGGGTGATGTCCCTTGGGGGGCTCGTCTCATCTATTGTGTGATAAAAAATCTTTAAAGTTACATGTTCCAATGGGTGTGTGCAGGTCTAAGCGAAAAAGGTGCTGCCCATCTTTTTCTATGGCCAAACCATGAAATTTAAGCCAACACCACTTCACCCCAAAGAAGCTAAGGATTGATAAACATTCCTTCATTTATTCAACTGACTGCATGCTTCTTCAATTTGTGTACCTGGAGGAATAGTTCTTGCTCTCAAAGATGGACTGCTGTATGACCCCCTACCAGCTGCTGTACTGGCAGCCACTGCAAATGAGTACTCTGTGTTTGGTAGCAGAGATGAAGCCAAGAAGCTAAGAGCCGTGGTGACTCGGGTGTAAGCAGACCCCCCCTGAGGGGTGATGTGGACTGTATAGCTGACGATGACTCCGTTCTGTTGATCCAAAGGAGGCGGTTGCCAGGCGACAGTAATGGATGTGAGCCTTCGCTGTTGTACTCTGACATTCCTTGGAGCCCCTGGAGCTGCAGATTCGAATGCACATTAAATAGTCTAAGTTAATATGGGTTTACTATCCTTGGCGTACTTACGTGTTTCTGTCATTCTCACATATTGCCATTGACTGTATGGACCAAGGCCTACTGTGAAAGCTGCAATGCGGTAGCCGTAGATAGTGCCCGGGCGGAGGTTGTTGGCAGTGTATGAGGTCCCAGTGACGGTTCTCACGCCAGCTGTATCGTTCAACTGAACGTGGTAGCTACTGATGGCGCCATTCTGGTGCTCGATTCTCGGAGGGTCCCAAGTCAGTCGAAGAGACGTGGGACTGAGTACGGTGTGTTCAACAGACTGAGGGGGACCTGATGGTGCTGCATGCGTCATGAAAGAGACAAGGAAAGGTGAACAATACACTAAGACTTTTTGAAGTAAAAAAGTGCCATAGGTGGGATTCGAACCATGGACACCCTGCACTCTAGGCGAACACTCTACTAGCTGGGCCACCTGGGCAGCTCAGAAGGTATGGGTTCAAATCTACAACACAAGACCAGGGGAAAACCTCAAACAACTGTGGTATATGGCACAGTACACCATTAATACTAGACAAGAGCATAGGTGACTTACGCACAACCAATGTTTGAACGGAGTAGTCTGAGGAATAGGGTCCAGTTCCATTGACAGTGGCCGCAGCAACTGACCAATTGTACACCGTGAAAGGTGACACGTTTCTAACAGTATATGGTATTGATGATGGCTGGACGGTGATGGAACGGGAAGTCAACGAGCGCTGGTTCTCCACGCGTAGTCTGTAGTATGTGATAATCCCGTTGTGATCCTGAGGGCTTGGTGGTTGCCATGTCACTCTGAATGAGGTTGATGTGACCATACTTGAAGAGAAGAAAAGTGGCGAACTACTAGGAACTGTATGGGGAAATAATCCACAACACAAATTTCTATATACCTTGATATTTACCACAAACACATCATCAGAACAAAGGAGCATTGGGAGTCTTTGCCCCCTATTTTGGCTGACCATGCAATGAACACTATAAGGTCCTCCACAATTATAGTGCACTCACACAAGGAACACACCCTCTTTAATTAGCTTTAGATATGCATCCTACTTATGCCTATTTATTACCATCTGAAAATGTTTGAATCCTGATCGTTGGAGAGTAAGGTCCCGTTCCCACAGTCACTGCGGCAACGCTTATGTCATAGTTATAATATGGATGTAGCCGGGTGACTGTCCGTGTTAGCGAGGAGGACCTCAGTTGCCTCCCTGTGTTAGTGTTTGCTTCAGTGACCTGGATAAGGTACCCTGTTACCCTTCCATTGGGTGTTGTCGGTGGTTGCCAGGAGACTCGTATGGAGCGAGATGAGATAGCGACTGCGACAAAACTTTGAGGAGGGTCAGACGGGGCTAATAAAAACAGAGACATGGGGTTAAGATGAGTTGATTCTTTTATATGCCTCTACGCAATTTTGTTTTAAGGCATGCACAGAAGCATGCTATGAAAGGTGCTGCAACTTCTAGATTTTTACACGGGGAAAGAAAAAAATACCAACTGACTTGTATCTGTCGTTTGCAGTGATTGACAGGCACTTTCTCCAGTCCCTGAAGAGCTGCGGGCCGCCACACAACAAGAGTACGTGGTATACGGCAGTAGAGACCCAACAGTCACTGAGGTACTGGAGGTTTGAGCTCTGCGTGTCGGCCTTCCAGTTGCCGAGCAGGTGATCGAGTACCCAGTGACAGGAGCGGAGGGAGGTTGCGATGGAGAGGGAGGGGACCACGACAATTGAATGGAAGTGTTAGACACGTTGAGAGCTCTGATACTCTGAGGAGCACTTGGTGGAGCTGGGAAAGAGAATTTACTCCCTAAAGCACAGTGTGTTGCATTGTCCCACAACGTCGTCAGTGTTACGTCGTGCCGCGAAGGATTCTATCCTTGCGATGCAGCAAAGCGGCACAGCACAGCAGGGCAATGTGACATAATGTGAACCTAGCCTAATGCGAGGAAAAACTTTTATATCAGTGCTTACGTAATGGACAGCGTATCCTCGCGTCTTCCCTGTGGGAACATGCCCCAAGGTTAGCAGCGCCTCTGTGGCGACATTCAGTCAAATTGCGTTCACTGCTGCCGCAACTCAAACCATCCATCAGTATTGGTAGTGAGAAGTTGGGGGTGAAGGATTGTCCACCTATTGCACTTGCTCCTGTGACAAAAAAGCTATAATAGCAGGTTAATTAACGGTTTTCAGGTTTTACCTAAGGCAGGGTAGCCAAGTTGTCTGCATACGACGATGGCATCGAAAAAACTCCAACCGTCATCACAAATGGTGCCCCACTGCCCACGAATACACACCTCCACCCTCCCTTCATTGTGACTGTTACCGTCCACTAACCTCACATCTCCTTCCCCACACACACCACCTCGTATATACAGACAGAAATCATTCATCAGTTTTGACAGTAATGTGCCATGGGCTAAACCTAATTGCATTCCTGCACTGGACCCTATTGCCATCTTTAGTAGCATATCTCTTATGTACTAAACACTCCATTTAAAGCTCTCTGACACTGGTGAGCTCACATCTGATGCTGACGTCTTCAGAGTGTCCACAGTTGTCTTGACCGATGGGCCTGTGTGGGCAGTTGAGTAGAGTTGCCTCAGACCCAGTACACTGGACATCGTCCAGTAGTATGGAGACTGACGAGGGAGCAGTGCTGAACATGTTGTTGGTCAACCATCTCACTGCATGTTTTCCATGTGAAAATATGCAGTTGTGAACATTGACAACACACAGCTCAGCACCGCCCACGGTGTTATTCACAGCATGAACGGAATACATCTACTGTCAGTACTGACTGACCGTGTGTGGAGTCACTGACTCCTAGCTGTCTGCAGGCCACTCCTGTAGCATGTGAGTCCCAGAGGTCATCACAGACTGTTCCCCACTGGTTGCTGTGGCATATTTCCAGCCTCCCCTCGTTTTCAGACACCCCGTCCACCAGGTACAGGTCTCCGTTGGTGCACATTGCTTGCGTATGAAAAGTACACAATGATGTTCACTGCACTGGGATCCTATACAGTGTATATATAGTCTCACATGTCCGGCAGCTGACCCCAGCGTCGTCTGCATGTATACAGCCTCCAACTGTACCGATGGGGTCAGAGGTGCAGTCAAGTAGGGAATTCTCACTTCCGGTACAGGCAACATTGTTCAAGAGGATCGACCCATTTCCCTGACCAAACAGTGCATCTGAGTAGCTCCTTGCACCTGTTTGCAAATTCAGTGTCCATGTGTTTACACAGAGTGCTACCAAATAAACTATGCAAACTCCCTGTGTATTCTTAGCTAGACCTTATCTGGGATGCCTCACATAAGTACACACTCACTAGAGTGACGGGAGTGCACCTACGGTCTGTCGCCACGATTCTCTAAGTTTGCAGAGTAGTTTCCATGCCAGTAGAGTACATTCGCACAAGGGCTGCTTTGTATTTAGTAGGTGTACTCACCGGACGTTAGGTGTCCAAGTTGTGCACACACAACTTTGGCGTCGTTTCTCGACCAGCTCTCGTCGCAAACTGTTCCCCACGTCTCGTTTATGCACACTTCCACACGCCCCTTTCTGATGCTCCCTCGGGTCACCGCTGCTCCTTGAGCATCAATGAGACGAACAGCGCCATCAACACATACACCTGGGGTAGAGAGGATGGTGACCACTAGACCACTGTGGCAATGAGTAGATCAACTGTGGCAATGAGTACAGATCAACTGTGGAAAATGGATGATGAACTGTGAAAAGGAGCATATCAACCTTGGGAACGAAGGCAATGGGCAACGGGAGAAGGACTAGATAAACTGTTGCATCATATAGTAGTGTAAATTTTTAGAGAGGATTAAGTGGACCTACGTGTTGCACAGGTAACGCTAGCGTCTTCACTATGGTCACAGTTGTGGCGCGTGGAGTGAGGACACTGTGAGAGACTGGTCTCTGTCCCTATGCAGTGCACATCGTCCATGTGAATTGGACCAGTGCCAGGTGAACCAGATGTGGATCCAACAGAATCTGTGTGTGAGTGAGCGTGTGTGTAGGTGGGTAGAGGAGTGTACACTATGTGGTCAGAGACAGAATCACATGCAGAGAATACTACATGTTTGCACCACAGAATGTGGAGTAACTTCGTGCACATTGTCTAAGGATTTGCTGATAAACACTAACAGCTGGCGAGCAAAGTCCAAGAAATGGCGCATCAGTGTTGGCAACACACAGCCTATTTCCATGAAACATGTTGTGTGGAGATCATACCTGTACATTGCAGTTGCATGTGTCAATAACGGGGTAGCAAGGCAAAGGCAAAGGCAGAGCAAAGCAAACAAGTCAACTACACCAGTTTTTTTCCAAAGCCCTGGGTGGGATTCGAGCAAGTGCTCTACCAACTGAGCTTCCAGGGCAACTCGGCCCGTATAGGTTCACATTGTGCTATGGCTCTCTCACTCAGTATGTAGAAGCAACTCATCTGCACTTAGTGAGGGACTTACGATATCTCGAGAAGCCCAGCTGGAAACAGGCTACACTTGCATCAAAGTTGTCCCACAGATCGTTGCACACTGTTCCCCACACTCCTCCACTGCACACCTCCACCCGTCCACTCATCAGTGTGACTCCTCCAGCCAGCCTTATCGCCCCCTCTCTCCCAGGACATGTCTCTAATTGTGAATTTTAAACAGCAAAGAAACCCGTTGCTATTTTTAAAAAGTTGCGAACACACTTTGCTTCACTGATGATCTTAACATATTTTTGATAGCAGTTCCTCAACTCTTTTCAATCAGTAAGTATTTACGGGGGTGTCTCTAACTACTCTGTTTAAGCAAACGTACAAATTCAAAAGCATGCTTTAATTAATGGCAGAGTTACTGAATATATAAGGACAGAATCATTTCTTGGTGTACCAGATAGTCAGGAAAAGAACCCACCAAGTTCCCAAATTACGCAACGCATTTTTTGGCTAGCGAATCTGAAATTAGCATTTATGCTATGGTGACAGCATCATTATAAACCGCATTCAGACAACTAGTTATACTCGCTTCCTTTGCCAACACTGTCAACTGACTTGTGAAACTATAGAGCAATTGTTTATCTGTTCTAGCAAGTGTGGAAGAATGTGTATAACAGTTCCATACCATTACTTATAGTCAGGGTGGTAACAGCTGCTGCTGTTTTTGTAGCAAAATATACAATTCGATAGCACTTCTAGGAATCCTCTTCTGGGAACGGTTGTTTTAAAGAGTGTATGAGCTATTACCTCAGTTTCAAGATGACACTGTGTATTATTTTAACGTGTCGTATTAAGGCTTACGTCCATCACAGATGCTGCCTCCCCAGCCACTGTAACAGGAGCATTGATTTGGTCTCGAGCATCGTCCATTGACACATCTTGGGTTGCAGAGTGCTACAGTTTCAGTAGTATAATTATAAAGGTGATACAATGTTTAGAGAGACTGTGTGTAGCTACCTCGATCACATTTGAGTCCTGTCCATCCATTATAACATGTACACACTCCTGGACTAGTGCATCTTCCATTGACACATCCGGTACCACACAATGCTGGGCAGCGTTTCCTGCTACAAACATTATTCAAATTTGATGCGACTGACTTACGAGTGCAGGTGTGTCCATCTCCTGAGTAACCGGCACAACAAACAGGGACAGCTCTATAGACCACATGGGACTGGGTAACATATCTTGTTGTATACGTTCTCCTGAGGAAACAAACTTGTGCACATTGTTTTGTTGAAAGTTTGTGTTATGTAACTACCTATAACAGCGACTCCAGCAGAAAAGTCCGCAGCAAGATGAAACTAAACTGGAAACACTTGTTCGGACTGATCGGTAGTCAGTGTAGGAGAAAATTCGCATGCAAATCCTGTTTGGTAGGTTGTTTCATATCATCACACGTAATCAATTTCAAGTAGCTAATGTACCCAGTTGCTGATGCCTGTTGTGTGAGGGGACATCGCACCGAGGCATCTTCTCCGTGGCCACAGTTGTGGTTTGTGATATGGGTACAAGAGGGAAGACGCGCTTCGGTCCCAGTGCAGGCCACATCGTCCATGAATATCGAACCACTACCAGCACCGTAGAATGCACCACTCAAAGCTGATGCTCCTGCAGTTACATGCATACATTAGAACTCATTCTGACCCAGAGAACAGAAAAAAATTGGGAAAGAAAGACGTCGCTATTGCTGGGTTGCTATGTGCCAGTTCTCTTAATAATTATTGCTACCGTTTGAGCACTTATAACTTTCATTTTCCCCAAAACATGACCAAATTGTGTTATACAGAAACAAATTCATCATTAAGTAAGTATCGAAGCCCAAGAGATCAAGCACCTTGATCTTGGATCGCATACAGTACGCTCTGCACACATGCATTTTTAGTCCCCAGCTACATATCACAGAACCAAAATGGGTTTAGAAATGTGCGCTGTATAACTGCCTTTTCGTATCAGTAAAACTGACCTATGGTGGTGTATCCAAGCTGCCTACAGACAACAATTGCATCATTGCTAGTCCAAATGTCGTCACACACTGTCCCCCACACTCCACTGACGCACACCTCCACTCGTCCCTGGTGTAGCCCAGTTCCTCCGACCACCGTCACGTCTCCGCTGGTACAACGATGACCACATCGCACTGAGGCATCTTCCATATGACTGCAGTCGTGGGTTGTTGTATGGGTGCACGAGGTCAGTCTTGTCTCTGTACCGGTACAGGCTACCTCGTCCATCAGTATGGACCCATTTCCTGGTCCAAAGTATGCCTGCTCAGAGCCATTGCTCCTAGAGAGGGAAGGTGATTTATTTCTCATAGTCCTAACACCAAATTTAATTTCCTATATTCAACCAAGCTCTTCAAAAAGTTTGTTTAGGAAGGTAGGCACTTGCATGCATCGTGTAATTAACGTTGCTTCTGTTTGCCTGCAGCATAACAGAGTGCTACACTAATAATCTGTTTCGCTGTTTTTTGCAGTGACACCAATTAACGCTCATGAGGCAGATATGCAAGGGCTTGCACAATAATACTGTATGAACCAGCCTCAACAACATAACCATGCATCCCATTAATTGCAGAGATTACTACAGACTTTGTAGGTGTATTTAACCTCTTTGCTTTGCGTTGCCTTTCTATATTATAGCTACTATAATAGTTAATGAGAGAGTTTGGAGGTCATAGTATATGCTCACCTGTTGTGCTATATCCAAGCTGCCTACAAACCACTGAGGCATCATTACTGCTCCAGTTGTCATCACATACGGTGCCCCACACTCCGTTGAGGCACACGTGAACTCTACCCTCGTGGAGCCCTCCACCGCCAAACAGACCAATAGCTCCACTGATGCAACCGCACCGCACAGAGGCATCTTCGCTGTGGCTGCAATCGTGACTTGAAGCATGGACGCACGAAGTCAGCCACGACTCAGTCCCTAAACAGGCCACTTCGTCCATAAGTACGGACCCACTACCAGGTCCAAAGTGTGCACTGCTTATAGCAGTAGCTCCTTTATGCATTAATGAAAAAAGCAGGTTAAAAACTGTGGTATGCAAAGAGGGTTAGCTATTCGTCGAACCAGTTGTTGAGTATCCCAGTTGCCTGCAAAGTACAATTGCATCATTGGTGCTCCAACTGTCATCACAGACAGTTCCCCATATGCCGTTAATGCACACTTGAACCCTTCCTTCGTGGGGCCCTGTTCCTCCTACGAGGGACACCTGGCCATTGGCACACCGACACCTCACCGACGCGTCTTCATTGTGGTCACAGTTATTGCTTGAGGAATGGGAGCATGAAGAAAGCCGTGTCTCGGTCCCCGTGCAGGCTACATCGTCCATTAGTATGGAACCACTGCCGGTCCCAAAATGTGCACTGCTCAAAGCTGTTGCTCCTGTAACAAAACGCAAACATCTCCTTACTGGTTAGTTAGCTAGCTATATACAAAATTACAGATTTCTTGCGAATACTGAGGCTATAGCTAGTTGCAGCTATATAGCCAAGCTCCAGAAAAAGCACATGTAAGCGATACAACTTTGTTTTGTGAGACAAAGCAACTTTGATTGTTGATAGTCCGTTGCAAATGCATCTTCTTTGTTGCATGTCCTATCATATCGAAGTACATAAGACTTGTCTCACGCAAGTAGCATCGTGTGGTGGGGCTGTATATTTAGCTAATCACCAGTTGTGGAGTATCCGAGCTGCCTGCAAACTACCGCAGCATCGCTGTTGCCCCAGTCGTCATCGCAGACGGTCCCCCACGACCCGCTAACACACACTTGCACCGTTCCTTCGTGAGGTCCGCTGCCGTCGACTAATACGACGTCGCCGTCGGCGCACTGAGCCCTATGTGAAAATATATGAAGAGATGCGCATTTATATGACATAACAGATGCAGTCTAGCTATAGTTATGCAGTGCTGTTCTCAGTGCAACACTTACTCTCCTTCGTTCCACAACAGGAGGAAAATGAACGGGATCAGGATCATCCTCCCGCTCATGGCTGACAGTGCGACTGCTGATCTCGGGACGCAGGCCTATTTTCTAGCTTTTGTACTGCACGAGCGGAATGTGAATTAGGACGCAGATAGTATTGTCACTGGCCGTGGGATATGGCGCTAATGTAAGTGCGCATGCGCATACATGAATTTGGCCTCCACTCACCTTGGTCATGCTATAATTATTATATTTGGCACGAGCTAAACTTCAATTATTCATCAAACGTCACTTAAATGAACCCGCCCTGCGTGTTTCGCTACTTATTCAGCATCCTCCGCACAACCTTCCTGCCAAATAATAATAAAGTTTCACGTCATAATACAACACAGTCAAAAAAATTCACAAAAAACAGTTCATTTAGCAGACACCATAGATTTGAGGTCATCAGTTTTGTGCATCCTCAGCTAGTGGGCTGGAGAACCTGCAATCACATACATACTAGCTCACACATCACCGACATTTCAGAACACGATTAATAGTATATAGAAGAGTTGGTATATACTCGATCAGTAATGCTACAGCAAATGGCGTTACAATCTATGTACAACCTATAATAATAATTATTATTACCACTAAAAATCCCTGTGGAACTATTATACTACCTTCTTGACAAACTGAGGCAGGGCAAAAGAAGCTCTGTGGATGTCACTGTTGTAGAAATTGAGGTTCATCAGCTCCACTTGGGACTCTGAGAGGACACGGACTGGACTCTCAAACACTGTTGCCTGCCACACAATATAACTGCCTCTCTCATAAATATATACACCACATGAATAGGGTTTAGCTGCTTACTCAGACTGAGAAGAGAACCAACTTTTGTTAGGAGTCGACTCCAGGCAGTGTCCATGCAGTTATATACCCATATGCACTGAGCTACAACTCCCTGATAAAAGCTGGTCTTCACATTCCTTCGTATGTTACTGCCAGTGGTCAGCAGACCTTACTTTACTGGTAGTCGAGTATGTCGACATGGGTATATTATAGTGGGGTTGTTAGACTCTATTACGTAACACTTGCCTCATTAGTACTGGCCAGGAGGTAGCCGATGGTGCCACACGGGTACGTGGGTACCGAGGAGAAGGCAAATCTCACCACAGGGAACATGGCTCTACTGTGTTGGGCCACTCTCTGGATCAGCTCCAGATCCAGCCAGATACACTCCCCTAGTAGAGCAGAGGGAGAATAATTATGATAACGATGCACATGGACACCATCATACCAATAGTTGAGTCTCGTGCAACACGGCCTTGAGAGCTACAAGTCTCAAGACCAACATACACAGCACAACTTGCTGCCTAAGACAAAGGCTTCAATGCACAGTGCGGCGTACTGGACAAGTTTCACGAATAATATATACGAGTGCTGTCAGTTTGCACGGCAGAAGGAATGCTTGTAGATGGGAACAATAGCAAGAAAGGTAAAGCAAATGTTATTTCTTCACATTTTTTTAACTTTCAGCCATGTTGTAGGCAGCTGCTGTGCGTGAGCGTGCCGCGTGATTATTTGCGCGGCGCGGAGGCGGGGCATTGGTTGTGCGCTCCGCGCTTCACAAAAGTCAAGAGAGCTAATGCTATAGTTTCAGTACACAGTACGCGGGCTAGGGTTGAGACTACTAGACATTGAAACTATAACGACCCGAAGCAACGAGAGACCCAGGATAACTCGCCCCCTAAGTAATGTTACCCTGTGCACACAGGACTCCTCCTGGCCTGAGAGACCCAGGATAACTCGCCCCCTAAGTATGTTACCCTGTGCACACAGGGACTCCTCCTGGCCTGAGAGACCAGGATAACTCCCCCTAAGTAATGTTACCTGTGCACACAGGACTCCTCCTGGCCTGAGGGACCCAGGATAACTCGCCCCCTAAGTAATGTTACCCTGTGCACACAGGACTCCTCCTGGCCTGAGGGACCCAGGATAACTCGCCCCCTAAGTAATGTTACCCTGTGCACACAGGACTCCTCCTGGCCTGAGAGACCCAGGATAACTCGCCCCCTAAGTAGTGTTACCCTGTGCACACAGGACTCCTCCTGGCCTGAGAGACCCAGGATAACTCGCCCCCTAAGTAGTGTTACCCTGTGCACACAGGACTCCTCCTGGCCTGAGGGACCCAGGATAACTCGCCCCCTAAGTAATGTTACCCTGTGCACACAGGACTCCTCCTGGCCTGAGGGACCCAGGATAACTCGCCCCCTAAGTAATGTTACCCTGTGCACACAGGATTCCTCCTGGCCTGAGGGACCCAGGATAACTCGCCCCCTAAGTAATGTTACCCTGTGCACACAGGACTCCTCCTGGCCTGAGGGCCTTCTTCATCTTCTCATAGTACGGCTGCTCAAACAGACACTCTGCAGGACCTGAAGAGATGAAAACCAGGCAGTCACGAGGCACAACAAACACATCCCATATTGCCTTAAATAGTCAGTGTTACATTGGAGATGATGGGTGAGCGAAACAAGCCCACTTTGAGCGTGCATATGTTAGACCCTCATTGCACATCCGTGTACTGTAATGCTTACTATAAGTATTACTGATGGGATCTAGATTACTAATGTGTCTACAGTTACTGTAGACACCATTAGTATAGTACTGTACTACTTATACCAATGGTGTCTACAGTACCATAGATAATATAGCGGTTCCGTTATAATATTATCTATGACCGTACGTACTGCTATGTGTACAGTATATAGGACTACAGTACTACGCCAATGTGGGGTCTACAGTACATATATATCATACCAATGGGGTCAGAGGAGTCTGTAATTATGACGTCAAACTGGGACGGGTGTTGAGTCATAAACTCTGCTCCGTCCTGGTAGTGAACTGCCACTCGACTGTCAGAGAACCCGCAGGACAACTGCGGCAGGTACTGCTTGCTCAGCTCCACAACTCGCTGATTTGTGAATCAACACAAAATAATACACACTGTATATATAATACACACAAAAATTATTTTCCCTCCCACATTCTTGGAACACTAGAGGGCGGGGGCTCTCAGGATCATACACTGCACCCACATTATAATTATCTGGCAAAAAGAGTGAGCCAACATTGTTGTCTGATAGATAGTGCTGTCACCATAAATGTAATGGTTTCAAATTTTTACACACTGCCTACATAATCCTCGATGCGCAATCTAGCCAGCGAGAGAATTCGCTGCTCTCTTCGGTGCCTGACGGAGGCTGTACCTCCTTCCAATCTCCGTGGTTCCAAGGTGCAAGTTTTTAATCGGCTAGGATGGCTCGTGCAGATACAGTCATTGTGTGTTCGCTTCCCGCTCGCCAAAAATGCCTTGCATTTGCCTACTGGTATATAAAACAGATGATTGCTGTACCTGGTCAATCTCGCAGAGGTGGATCTCCTCCACACAGCTGTGCTTGGCAACCTCTCTCACTACTCCTCCATCTCCTCCACCAACCACCAACACCTGGGTTCATTATTACAGGGTAGCCCGTATAATCCATACACCAATGAAACAGAACAAATTTTTCTTATTGCAGGAGTTAAAATGCACAGATAGTTGTTGTTCGGGGAAAGAAACGGTGTCCTTATTAGAGAGTTATCCTTAATTAAGGGGTGCCACAGTAAACACACTCAACCATACAAACTTCTTCAGAGTAAACGCGGCACAGGAAGCACGCTTGTTTTTTCTCTCAAAACATTAGCCATGGAAACATGCCTTACACAATTTATTATGTGACTCCATGCAATAAAAGATGCAGGATTAATCCCTGCACTAGCTCTGTGCTTTGGAGCCAACAAAGAAAAGGGAACCTTATGTAAACACCTTGGACGGGTTGGGGTGTGAGCAGAGATGGATACATATCCAAATCCCACCCAGGGCAGGTCTTCTTCTTTTCCTTGAAAACAAAGAGATGACCTGGGTGTAGTTGACTTTTTTGCCCTCCCTTGCCTTTCCACCTCGCTACCTAGTTGTTGAGACATGTACCTTGGAGGGGTTGGGGTGTGAGCAGAGAGGGAGATGAGCCATCATTTCCTGGTACGAACACTCGTCTCTGTCTGTACACTGAATGACTCCATCCAGTGCCAGCACACGTCCGTACGTCTTACTAGAGAAACAGACACACAAACAAACACTGCATTGCACTAAGTACCGTGAAATATCTTTACAGCTTTGATTACTGGCTATACCAACACACAGAGTAAACAGGACACTATGGAAGTGCAATTAACAGAATTTTTAGCAGCTTTAGAGTGGTACTGGAGTATCAATGGCAAGCAATTAATGGGATCCCAGTCCTCTCCGTTTGAAGTGTAAAATGTTAGCTGTGTAGTACAGGGATTCTGCAGACCTCTGAAATATGAGGATATCTTGGAACTGGGTCTTCTCCGCGTGCAGCACCTCCTCCACCTCCAGCGACATGGACTGCCCCGGCCAAAGATTGTGCAGCTCCGAGAACCATCCCTTCTTCAGCGCATCCATTCGCCCTAGCTCCCTCTTTCTCAGTCTGTCTCGCTTGCTTTTAATACTTGCACGATCTACACTCGTGGTAAAGTGCGAAGTTCAACCCCGGCGCATGCGCACCTTGAAAGTGACGTAATAACAAAACACCAAAAACATGTCCAGTGGTTGGAAAAAGATGTCTTCCTCCAGCCCCGTTCCCGAGAAGCCTGTGGACCATGACCGACAGCGCTACCCTTACTGTATAGTGTGGACCCCTCTTCCCGTCATTACGTAAGTTTATAAGTAGACAGAGGTGAAGTTTTTCTGTAGGAACAATGCCCGTTTCTCTCTCGGTGTATATTCGTTGGACGTGAAAGAAAATGGCCTGTTTAAAGTACAGTATGTACACTATGTTCTTAGGGCAATATGCACCGCGATGAAGAGAGAATAAACATGTCGTTGGTTGCACACTCTACTAGAACGGGACAACTCTCTGATTCATGCACGAAATTCTCTTTGCCCCACATTATACCGGTTGGTCCTTGGTTGGTCCTTGGTGTAGTTGACCTGTTTCCTTTGCCTTGCTGTGTACCTCGTTGTTACATGTATGTACACGTGCACCTTCTTGTATTCCACACCTCGATACTGGCGTATGTAAAAGGTTTTGTTGTTAGTGAGTTGTGTGTTCCAACAGGTGGCTCATACCGATCATTGGCCACATGGGGATATGTACCAGTGCTGGAGTCATCAGGGACTTTGCTGGACCTTACTTTGTCTCGGTATGATACACGACGTACATACGTAGTGTGACAACAAGTCTCAGTACACAAATGGGAAAGGAAAAAACAGCTTTAGGTAGTAGATGACAAACTGCATGTACATAATATATATCTTGAAAAGCCTTCTAGTCTGTATGTGTAATACTTGATTATCCCCTCCACTGTTGTACGCTTTACACACATCAGTCTGTCAAGGCTTTGGTCTACCACTGTCATTGACACACAAGATGTGGTGGTACTGACTGCTGTGTATATACATATAACAAATGTATACGGCATGTGTACAGAGTGGTAGACTAAATGAAGGAGTAACGCGCACTGCACTGTGATGAGAATACCGCAGTGCAGGCTAAGTTATTCCCACAATTATTAATACTGAGAATGCATACACCGTACAGTACAATGTCATAATAATTGGAGTTTCTTTTATGTGCATACTATGAACGGGCTAAGATATGGCCTGTCCTACACAACACTGTGCTGTAATTTGCTGGTTTATATCTAACTAACTCTATCCTTTAACTCTTCTTTCTTTGACTCTTCTTTCTTTCCTGGGTCTCTGTATGTACAACTTGTGTCACTACAGGAGGACAACATGGCTTTTGGGAGGCCCACAATGTGAGTAATGTAAGCATGTCTCAACAACTTGGTAACGAGGTAGAAAGGCAAGGCAAACAAGTCAACTACACCCAGGACAGCTCTTCTTCTTTTCAAGAAAAGAAGAAGAGCTGCCCTGGGTGGGATTTGAACCCACGACACTCTGCAGTCTAGGCGAGCGCTCTACCAACTGAGCTACCAGGGCAACTCAGCTGGTAGGGGTTCGAATCTACAACACAACACAACACAAGGCAAACCTCAAACCACTGTGCTATGGCATGTATATACACGCTGGCACGGAGAGTATTTACATTCTTCCCATGTATAGCTACTGGCTTCTGCATCACATGTCCCTGTATATAGTGTACACATATCAAATGGACAGGTCGTTTGTGCCCTTATGCTGCTATACACACATCTTCTGTACTGGTTCAGGTACTGGCAACTGAGTCCCTCCAAGGCAGAGAGCAGTACGTGGGATGATTCTGTCCACCAGGCCTCAGAGGAATATGGACATAGAATGGTAAAACTACAAAATACGTATTTACACTGTATTATAATACATAAGTACTCAAACAAATGAAACACATTTGTTTGGTTAACAAACATTTAATTAAAGGGTTGTTTGTGCTTTTCATTTACGCGGGGGTTTTCATTTAAGTACGTGCTTATGTAAATCTTGCTGTATATACAAACTGTGTTTCCTGCAGCACAACTTGTGCTGTGACAACTGCCACTCGCACGTGGCCAGGGCCCTCAACCTCATGCGCTACAACGGGTCCTCCTCATGGAACATGTTCAAACTGGGGCTCCTTGTCATCCTCTACGGGAAATTCACTGGGTAAGTCACTTTACTAAACGATAGTCTCGAGCCTCCAGATCCTGTTAAAATAAAACTGCCAAGTGCGCATAATCATATACGGACTAATTTATGGACATTGCGCTATATAGCTATTATCCCATACGTTACCTATGGGAGTACGGCAAATTACGGAATTGGTAAGATACTTACAACACAAAATGAAAAGCACTAAAGTGCAAACCCTCGGTGAACTGCGCATGCGCGATACTGCTAATCGATGGGCTTGGCTATTTGTATGCGTTTACCCGTGGTCTCCCCTAGTATCTGACACGGGCTAGCTACAGTGGTAGATACTGTAGCATGCGGGAGTCGATACATGCCATTCGTTGTGACTTCCTGAGCCCCCAAGGTACACAGAGTGAGTGGATCGGGTCACGGTAAGCCCAGTGCGATTATCCATATTGACATTTTCGCTTGTTTTCACGGCATATCTCTCGAACGCAGTCGTTTCAGGAAAATCACCCGTTTATTTTTCAGGCTCGCGTACATAGTTCTGAAGCCGCTGGTATCTCTAATAGGCCGCCTCATAGCCTGTAGTGCCAGAATAAGCGTCGACACACAGACAGACAGACAGACTGACACACCAACTACTGTAACCCCTCGCTGCGTATGCGTGCCGAGGGTTAAATATAATGTTACGCATGCTGCATACACGAACTTGGCAGCTCTGTTGAAAGTAGAAAACTGTATATGTACATCTATCTAGTAGTGATACTGCCACAATTCTGCATTATACAGAGTTGGTGGATTCCTCAAGACGTGGCTACCATTCATGATACTATGTCTTCTGATCGTCATAGTGGTAGTTCTGGCTACTGTCGTCCCTCGTGCAGAGTAAACCTTGCCCCCTTCTCACCTACAAACAATTGTGACATTATTTCAACGATATTCTGTTTGTATGCTGTCGTCGTATGATGTGTGTGTCTTTAAATTAATATTGCAGTATGTTGGTCCCTGAATTATGAAAAAATTCCACATCAAGATGCCTAGGTGGGCTCGCTAATTATCGTGTTAGTTCGATTATGACATAATTATTCAAAATGTTTTATGTACATGCCATTCATTGCTTGGCAGAATGCAACCAAAGGTGAATGACATCAACATTTTAAAACCAGCCGCGGACACAAATGTGTCCAGAGCCTCAATGCAA